>PITA01007587.1:0-90570 GCA_004023965.1 Spilogale gracilis | reverse complement strand
CCCCCCCCCCCCCCCCCCGCCTCTCAGCATTGGATGTTAGCAACACTCCCTCCCCCACCCCCACAGCCCCCAGGGCTGACAAACCGAAAATGTTTCCAGACTCTGCCAAATGTCCCTGCTGAGAGGGAGAATGGACATGGAAGATCAGGCTTCTCAGCCTCCTGGTTATGAGGAAGCAAAGAATAGGAATATGCCCTGAACATATGCCTCCCCCACTTTCTTCTTATAAAAAATTCCCTTCTCTTTTATAAACATTTTGCCTTTTCAGAAAGGCTTTTTATGGATCCCATAAAAGATCCTTTACGGATCTTTTTCATCTGGAGAACTATACGTTTTCATCCTAGTCACCCCAAGATCGGTTGCGACTTACCCGAGAGACCATTGGTGAAGCCCTAAGGCATCTGGGAGGAAGGCACAGGTCCCAGCGTTGAAGTCTCATTCAGACATGGCTTGTTGTATTAGGCCAGTGGGCAACATTGAAAACTAATCTTCTTACCTCAATTTTGACTATCACTCAATTATGTAAAATGGAGATGAGCAGGTAGAGTTAAGAAGGGCATGAATCAGAATCATCTGGGAGAAACTGATATAACCCTGTCCACCTGCAGGCATCAAAATCCCCGCTGACACAGGCGCTGGATGGTGTGCATGTTTTCAACTCTCCTCTGGGAAGAACCACCTGCCTAAGAAGTTTTCTATGACATCTAACCTCAGTCACAGGTGGGCTCTCAATAACAAGTTGCAGGTGTTCCTTGGGGTGCCTGGTTGCCTCTGTTGGAAGAGCATGCCATGCTTAATCTCGGGGTGGTGAGTTCCCGCCCTACACTGGGTGGTGAGATTACTAAAATAAATCAATAAACTTAAAAAAAAAAAAGATATTCCTTGAACCATTATCTTAACTAGTGAAAAATAGGATGTAGAAGATTCGTTAAACAAGTTGTGGAATAAAAATGAAATAATGCATATAAAATTCCTACAATACTGCCTAGCACACAGTGAGCCCTCAAATGTTGACTATTACTATGAAAAACTGCTTTTGGAGGGAGAGAAGTGCTTAGGGTATAACATCAAAAGAAGGTAAGATCCGAGGCTACAAATACAGGATCCCTATGTTTTAAAGAGATTCCCATAATTAGCTCAAAACTGAGCTGTGACAGTCTATCCCCTGGATTTCATTATGACTGGTGGGGAGACACACTTGAAGAATTTCCTCTGGTGTTAAGGAGAAATAGAGAAGAGAGTGGAGGGTCACCTGGGTGGCTCAGTTATTGAGCGTCTGCCTTCGGCTCAGGTCATGGTCCCAGGGTCCTGGAATCCAGCCCCGCGTAGGGCTCCCTGCTTCTCCCTCTTCCACTTCCCCTGCTTGTGCTCCTTATCTGTGTTTCTGACAAATAAATAAATACAATCTTTTAAAAAAGAGAGAGACAACAGAGCGGAGGAGGCAAAGACAACTAACTGGGAAGATCATAGGGCAGCTGTGTTACAGGCTGTCCTTCCCAGCCGAGCTGGATTAAGGGGTGGGCAAGCAGGTGTACAAGGGTGCTGAATTATCAGTGAGCACTAGTCATAGTGGAAAACAGTGTTTTGGGGAAACTTGCATTTACCAGAACTCTCAGAGTACAGAATGTGGTTAAAGTCACTTGTCATAGTTAGAAGCCCCCAGGGGGCGCTCGTGAGTACATGGCCCCTACACCAATTTCTAGTGAAACTGGGTCCCGCTGAGTCTGGTCTTTTCATTTTGTGAATAGTTAAGTAAGTATATGCTGCTCTCTTGCCAAAACTGGAGAGCCCAGAACACAATAGAGGAGGTTGCCAGCCGCCCCCAGAAGTCTCACTTCTCTGCATTTCCCTCTTTCTCTAAATAAATGTTAAGCAAGTATTTAAATAGTATTAGTTTTAAAGGCACCAAATTAATACTTTCCCTGGAGCCGTATGTCCTGTCTGGCCCTGATCCCAGGCCGGCCCCACTTCTGAGCTCTTAAAGAGCAGGGTTATGGGCAGAAGCTGAAGAATTTTTATTTGTTGCACTTCGATTGTTATGTTGGCCAAGGCATCAGTTGCATACTAAGATCTGAGCAACTTGTGTCCTATAACTGGGGCTTAGGTGACAAATACTAATGCAAACTGTGGGAGCTAGGGACTCTCTCCTGTTTGGGCCAAAGTCACTGCCAGATAAAACCCCGAAGTGAGAGGAAGCTTGGATCTGCCCGGCTGCCGTCACTGTCCCCAAACTCTAGTGGGTAACTGATACTGGCGGTTGCATATTCTTAGGGGGACGGCAGCATTTCCTTAATAATGGCATATTTCTTCTTAATTTCTGACTCTATTTTTAGACTTGAGAAAAAAATGGAAGATACCAAGAAGAAAAATTAAGATGAAATTACCCAGGATCCCACAGCTTTAAACTTACATTGATCTTTTGGCTGCTTGAAGTCTGGACTGTGGGCTCTACTTCCATATTGGTTTCATGGTTTTCTTGCTTTGGTTTCTGAATCCAGAAATGTACAATTTGTCCTTTTGCACTTCTAATGTCATTTGAAAACAATAAGCTCAGACCCTCTGGAATTTGGCATTTTAAGAGTAAATGAAATACATTAACCGGTGTCATTTATGCAGCCTATTGGTGTCTCTGTGAGAAGCCCAAATGCCACAGGAAGGTAAAACGGTCACAGATTTACTCAGTTTGTTATCTCTTTGCCTTTCACACAGTTTTTTCCTCCTAAAAATCTATTACCATTTTTGGGGGGTCCCTTAAATAAACCAATCATTAATATATAGCAAAACAATACTTTTAGTATCAATCCCAGTTCCTTTTATTTGAAACAAGGTGTAATTTGGGGCCCCCGGGCTGCTCAGTTGGTTAGGCATTGGACTCTTGATATTGGCTGAGGTCTTGATCTCAGGTCATGAGTTCAAGCTCTGTGTGGGGTTTAGCATGGAGCCTACTTAAAAAACAAAAAGAGAAAAACTATATAATTTAATAACATTCCACATATTCGTTGGTACATATTTCCACTGTGTTTAAAATAGAATGCTTTTCCTATTTTTATTTTACTTCATAAATATTATATTAGGTTGAACCACAGCTGACAAGAGTGGGGTCAAAACTCTTCCTTATGAATGTTGACATATATACATTTTTGTGACACTATAGCTTATGTATTTTTTTTAAAATCCAGGGTATTTTGTTTATAAAGAACACATCTGATTAGAGGAATGACAATATATGGGGATAGTTCTTCGTGTGCTCAGAGAAATTTAAAAAAAAAACCTACTGTCAGTATATTCAGAGTAATCTTAGACTTTAAATATTGATACAGTAACCAACTAACATATAGAAAGCATCAATTAATATTTAAATGTCAAATGAATGAATGACTCAAGATAAACTATTTCTTGAGACTGTTGTTTTTCCTGGGATAATTTAAAGTTGTTTTTTCTTTATATATCTTTATGGGACAATTTTTATTTGTATGAAAAGAGATAAAGAAAGGAAGATTGCGGGGTGCCTGGGTGGCTCAGTTGGTTAAGCGACTGCCTTCGGCTCAGGGCATGATCCCGGAGACCCGGGATCGAGTCCCACATCGGGCTTCCTGCGTGGCGGGAAGCCTGCTTCTCCCTCTCTCACCCCCTCTGCTTGTGTTCCCTCTCTGGCTGTGTTTCTCTCTGTCAAATAAATAAAATCTTAAAAAAAAAAAAAAGAAAGGAAGATTGTAATATGTAGGCTTACAAACAATTCAGGAAAATAAAGGACTAGGTTAAGCTCCCTAAAAACATTAGAAAAAAAAATTTTGATATACATGTAGACTTACAGAAAAGTTAGAAATGAATTACAGCAATACTAGTTTATCCTTCACCCAGATTCTCTAGAAGCGTTTTATTTCATTGGCTTTCTCTCTCTCTCTGACTTTTTTGTCAGTGATCCATTTGTCAGTATGTTGCATACATGATGCCTCTTTCCTCTCAAATACTTGAGTGTGAATTTTGAAGAACAAAGCAATTTTCTTACATAACCACATTGCAATGACTGAAATGGGAAAATTAGCACATATACTATGATGATCTAATCTACAAATGTTAATTTCTCATCAGTTGTCTCAGTAATATCCTTGATGGTAGGAAAAAAATATTCTGGCCTAGGTCCAACCCTGAATTGCATACATCTTTCATTTGGTTGTCCTAACTCTTCAGTCATTTATTCTTTAGTGATTTATCCTCAGTCTGTCTTTGTATTTTATGACCTTAACATTTTTTAATATAGACCAGGCATTCTGTAGAATATCCCTCAATTTGTGTTTGTCTGATTTTTCCTCATGATTAGATTAGGTTCAGCATTTTTGGTAGGACTACCACAGAAATTATATTGTTCCCTTCGTGGGGCTTCAGTTCAATAGCCCGTGATACCAGTTTGCATTCACTGGGAAGTGAATTGGTTGGGATGTTGTCCCCGAGTTTTTCCATTGTAAAGTTATTTTTTTCTTTTTCTAATAAGAATTTTGTGAGTACAACTTTTAGACTATATATACTTGTCAAGAATTTTTTACCCATCTGTTATAGTGTCTGTTGATAATTCTTACCTGAATTACTACTATGTTTTGTCAAATACCTTTTTTTAAGTAGGTTCCACATGGGTGTGGTGGGCTTGAATTCATGATGCTAAATAGCTAAAAATGTTATTTTTTAAACTTTATCATTCCTTCTGCATTCATTTGCATTTTATTATAGGGAAGAAATTTTCCTTTATCTTCATTCATTCATATCAGTTTGGATTCCTGTGTTCCTATTTTGTTGAATGGATTTTAATTCATTATCATCATTTCCCATGGCCTCCAGGCTTATTGAGATAAAACTGACATATCACTGGGGCACCAGGGAGGCTCAGTCAGTAGAGCATCCGACTCTTGATCTCAGCTCAGGTCTTATCTCAGGATCAGTGAGTTCAAGACCCACATTGGGCTCTACTACCTCAAAAAAAAAAAAAAAAGTTGACATATAACTACCACCATTTTAATTTTCATGTTTGACTGTCCCAGATTTTACGAATAGGAGTCTCTTTAAACTGACTACTGGTTCTTCTGACATGTCCCTGTCATTCTTTGGGCACTTTCCCACTTTCTGGCACAATATAATATTCTGGCCTTATTTTGAATGTTCTCAGCCCCAGCCCTGAAATCAGCTGGTTTTCCAAGGAGCTCTGGTTTCTTTTAGTGGAAAATGGTATTTAGAAACTGACATAGATATGCTCATTATTACTGGGGTGTTATTGTTTCTAGACCTCAGAGCAGACAGGTTGGAAATATATGAACACATACATATCTATATATCTATACACATCTAGTTATATCTATATAACTATACCCACCTAGCTAGCTAACTTTATAAAACCATGTATTCATACCGATTCCTGCAATTCTAGTTCAAAAACCAGGATTTATCATGTTCACTCTTTCCATACTGCCTTTTCTGAAAGTGAGAAATTTGTCTTCCCTTATACTCAACATACTACTTGATCTTGGTTCTAAAACTCAGCAAAAGTAATGTTGGAAATGTGAAGCCATAACATTGGGAAAAACAAACCAAAGACCTAGACTTCCATATTTGTTTGTAAGTTTATTTTTCTTTAGTTTAAGAATATATAGTTAATATTCTATATTTAAAAGTCTACACTAGCTAGTTCTTTTAACTCTTATCTTCAGTCTGGCTATGTTATTCATTTGTTATTATTTGCTATACAGATATGTTCACTTGTTTGCATTTGTATTCCATTTTAGGTTTTGTTTAACCATTTTAGTTTTGTTATGTGTGTGTCATAAAACATTAAGATGGTTTAAAAGACAAAACTCAACAAAGGTATATTTAGAAAAGCATCATGACTGCTTTAGCAAATAATTTTTTTAAAGATTTTATTTATGAGAGAGAGTGAGCGAGCTAGCACAAGAGGGGGGCTGAGGGGGAGGGTGGGAAGTAGACTCCATGCTGAGTGGGGAGCCTGATGACACAGGGCTCAATCCCAGGACCCTGGGATCATGAACTGAACTGAAGGCAGACGCTTAACAGACTGAGCTACTAGGGTGCACCACAAATAATTTCTTCTATATTTGAAGGTTCCTTTTCCTATATTTATAACTGAGTCTGAGTCCTTTGAGTCATTCTCCTTATGTCCCATGCCTGTCTGCCTGTTCTCCTCTCCTCAAGCATACATGCACAGATATATAAGCACATACTGTGGAGAATTAAAAACCTACAAGATGATCTTCAGGAAGAGGTATGTTTCTTCCACCGTTGGACATGATTCTCTATAGAAACAACATTCTTAATTTTTTCACAGTATATGATAACAATATATTTAAGTGATTTAAAATACTGTTTTTTTGTGACAATACCATAATGTACTATAAGGCCCCATCTTACTCTATAAAAACAGAGAATTTCCTTTACTAAGACAAAGCAATCTGGTTTTGTTTTTACTTAAATGTAGGACCAAAACAATCCATGAATCACTTCCTCTGTGAAGTGGATGCAGACTGGGCACTCATTATCCCAACCCTGGACCAGGTCTCCTCTGCCAGCCCCACTTCCTCAGGACATGTGTGTCTCTGCCTCTGGCTCCTTTTGGAACAGTGACCAGCTGCTTCTAATTTCCGCAGCTGGGGTGCTGTGGTGATGGTGGCGATAGTGGGTTGAGAATGATTCTTGAAAGCAAAAATCCATTATGAAAAAATTAAGATTTTCATCATCATATTTTGAAGTCCTTGACTATGTTTTAAACACTTAATCAGAAATCTGGTTTTGTTATTAAAGCAGTTTAGCTTATAAAATGCTGATTTCCTTTCCTCTCAACCTCTATTCCAAAAGTCTTTACTCACAACAATTTGATACTTTGGAATAAATGCTCTGTTCATTTTTTCCGTTTCACATAACCTAGCTTTAGCACTGAATAAGTATTTATTGCACTCTTAAAATGTGCCAGGCACTGTTTTGTAGATTGGAGATATCAGTAATCAAAACAGATAAATGGACCCTATTTGGAACATTTTTTTCTAGCGGGTACAGCAGACATGAAAAATAAATGTAAAAATAGATAATTATTTTGCTACAAGATGCTAAGTGTTATGGGAAAAAGTAGATCTGATTAAGGAGGAATGGGAGTTACATTGGTAGTGAAGGCAGTTGTAATCTAAGATAACATGGCCAAGAAAGGTTGAGGTGGTGAACTTTGAACAAAGACTTTAAATTGGCAGGGTGTTACTCAGGAAGGTATCTGGGGAAGGAGAACTGCAGGAAGAGAGTACAGCCAGTGTATGTGTTATAAGGCTGAGATGTACTTGGCTTCTTTAAGGAAAAGCAAGGAGATACATGGTACAGAGTAGTGGTGGTGGGAGACATATAGGGCCTGGGAGGTCACTCAAAGCCCTTGGCTTTTGAGTGAAGTGGTGAGTTTCTGGAGGGATCAGAGTGGAAAAGCAACAAGTATCAGTCTTGGGGCTCAGTTGGTTCAGCGACTGCCTTTGGCTCGGGTCATGATCCCAGAGACCCGGGATTGAGCCCCACATCAGGCTCCCTCCTTGGTGGGAAGCCTGCTTCTCCCTCTCTCACTCCCCCTGCTTGTGTTCCCTCTCTGGCTGTGTTTCTCTCTGTCAAATAAATAAAATATTTAAAAAAAAAACACCAAAAAAACAAGTATTGGTCTTGTGCTTTAACTGACCCTCCTGGCTGATTATTTGACAATGGCAGGGTGGAATGAAAGCCTTGAGACTAATTAGAAAGCTATTGCGGTAATGTAGGCAAGAGGTGATAGTGGTTCAGGTCAAAATGACAGCAGTGAAATGGGTGATAAAGAATCTGATGTGGTTGTGGAAGATTGTGTAAGTCCCCTATGATTAACTTTCTCAATAAAGAAGGAATGTCATCAGTGGGGACCCAGGATGTGGGAGAAGGTGCTAGAGGTTTGAGGAGAAAGATGTGAAATAGTGATCTCATAATTAAAAGTGAGACCAATCCATGTAGTTGCTTGTTTTGGACATTTGCATAAGCACTGGCATGGAAGAGACAGAGTTGAATACAGTAGGTTTTAGTTTGTGTTTTGTTTTGTTTTTAAGATATTATTTATTTATTTGAGAGAGAGAGAGACAGAACACAAGCAAGAAGGAAAGGTAGAGGGAGAAGGACAAGCAGACTCCCTGCTGAGCAGGGAGCCCACTGTAGGGCTCAATCTCATGACCCATGAGATCATGACCTGACCCCAAACCAAGAGTCTGACATTCAACTGACTGAGCAACCCAGGCACCCACTGAACATGTTTCTTGCCTGGAAATCTGTGTGTTGTTGTAAGCCTTATGTGAGATGATGTATATATAGAACACTTAAAGAACCAACCACTGAATGAATAGTCAATGTTCCTCAAATGAGGTTTCCATCAGGATCACCTGGGGAATTTTAAAACGACTGATATCTGGAGCCAAATCCAGGCAAATAGAATTTCTGAGGGTGAGGCCAGGCCATCACTCTTTATTTCTCAAGTGATTCTTACATGTAGTCAGGGCTGCAAACTTTTGAATTAACTAAACAATCTCTATTAATATTAGCAACTAGAGGGACTGGAGGGCATATGACAGAGTAGAAGGATTCTGAGGGAACCACTACATGCATTGCAACTCACCCTGAAAACATCTGAAGACTTCCAAACAGATCTCCCATAGCTGAAATCAGAGAGAAGGCCGCATCAAAAAGAGGAGGGGATGCCTGGTTGGCTCAGTTGGTTTAGCATCCAACACTCGGTTTTGGCTCAGGTCATAATCTTAGGGTCCTGGGACTGCACAGTGAGTGGGGCTCTGAGCTCAGTAGGGAGTGTGCTTAAGGATTCTCTCTTCACCCACACATGAGCTCTCTTAAGTAAATAAATAAATATTATTTATAAATAATACAAATATAAATAACTACAAATACTTTATTTAAAAATAATTTTAGGATGTGTGTTGGAGGGACAGAGAACTGTAGGAGCTTTCTCTGGGAATGGAAGTGCTGGTGGGCATCATTTTTCTGGCCCTCCTTCAGCCTAAAGACATTTTTGCAGGTCTGAGTTCAGACACTGTCCATCTATCTTGCTTGCCCTCCAGTGTTCCCCTGCAGACCTGCCCCCCAACCTACCCACGTACCCCAGCAAGGACCCCCCAAAGGGGCTCCTTTCCCCCAGAACTGGAACACAGCTTCTGTCAGGACTCGTGTCCTTTCCAGCGTGACTACTGCCCTTCATACCCAGTGAGGTCTAATGCCCCTCCATAGCAATTCCCACCCTGGGCATGGGATAGCTAGTCCCACCTACCAGCATGCCTATAGTAGCCACAGCCAGGCCTCACAGCCACTCACCGTGGGGACAAGCCCTGCCCACCACTTCACCTACAGGAGTCATGGCCAGTCATTGTTGACATATAGGCTGAAGGCAGCCCTGCTCACCAGTCACCTGCAGCAGTTGTGACTCAGACATAACAAGAGAGCACAGACGGCCCAACACAGGGGATATCCTGGGACACCTGGTTCTAGTGACCAGGGAGGATTGTGCTAATGGGACAAAAGAAGGCCTTCTACATAGGACCACTACTCTCAAGACCAGGAGAGGTCTCTGACCTACCTAATACGGAGAAGTCAGAAGGAGACAGAAGAATATGTTCCAAATGAAAGAAAAAGACAAAAACCTCAGAAAAGAGCTAAATAAAAATGGAGACAGGCAACCTAATTCATAAAGAGTTCAAAGTGATGGTAATAAAGATGCTCACTGGAATTGAGAGAAGACAAGAGAAACTCAGTGAGAATGTCAGTGAAGAGATAGAAAATATATTTAAAAGAACCAGTCAGAGCTGAAGAATAAGTGAAATGAAAAAAACCCTAGTCAGAATCAGCAGAAGATTATAGACGATGCAAACTAGTTCAGTAATCTGGAAGGCAGCTAATGGAAAGCAGTCACACCACAGAGCAAGGAAAAAGAGATAATTAAAAAAAATAAGGATAAGTTAAGGGACTTCTGTGACAACATCAAATGGACTAACACTTGCACTGTATGAATTCCAGAAGGAGGAGAGAGTAAGGGGCAGAAAACCTATGTGAAGAAATAATAGCTGAAAACTTCCCTAACCAGGGGAAAGACAGACATTCAGGTCGAGGAAGCACCAAAGAAGATGAATCTAAGAAGGTCCATACTAAGACACATGATAATTAAAATGGCAAAAATCGGGTGCCTGGGTGGCTCAGTTGGTTAAGTAACTGCCTTTGGCTCAGGTTATGATCCCAGAGTCCCGGGACTGAGTCCCACATCATGCTCTCAGCTCTGTGGGGAGTCTACTTCTCCCTCTGACCTCCCCTCTCATGCTTTCTCTCACTCTCTTAAATAAATACAAATGCAAAAATTAAGGGTAAAGACAGAATCTTTAAAGCATCAAGAGAAAAGCACACAATTATGTACAAGGGAGACTCCATAAGGCTATCAGCTAATGTTTCAGTTGAAACTTTGTAAGACAGAAAAAGTGACATGATATATTCAAAGTGCTGAAGGGAAACTAATCTTTCAATCTTAAAAAACCCTTATTGCTGGAGAGAAGAACATGGCAGCTGAGAAGGACCCTAGGCCGGTCTCATCCCACAAACACAATCAGGTAACTATCAAATCAAGTCATTCTAAATACACCCCAGAAATTGACCTGAAGGTGGACAAAACAAACTCCTCAACTAAAGGGAAAGAAAAAGCCACGTCAAAGAAGGTAGGAAGTACAGAGACATGGTTTAGGGGAGAAAGAGACCATGGGTGCTACAAAGGGAAGGGAGCCATGGTTGTAGAGAAGTGAGTGAGTGAGTGAGACAGAGAGAGATGCACATAGGGGAATGCACTAGGAGAGAATTTCCCCATTCATTGATTTGGAAAATTAGAGGTGCTGAATTTCAAGAGTTCTTGAAACTAGTGGGACTTAAAGCATGGACTTTTTTTTTTTTTTTAAGATTTTATTTATTTATTTGACAAAGAGATCACTAGTAGGCAGAGAGGCAGGCAGAGAGAGGAGGAAGCAGGCTCCCAGCTGAGCAGAGAGCCCGATGTGGGACTTGATCCCAGGACCCTGAGATCATGACCTGAGCCGAAAGGCAGAGGCTCAACCCTCTGAGCCACCCAGGCGCCCCTGTACCACACCTTTTTTATCCATTCATCTGTTGATGAACATCTGGGCTCTTTCCATAATTTGGCTATTGTGGACATTGCTGCTTAAACACTAGGGTGCAAGTGTCCCTTTGGATCACTACATTTGTATCTTTGGATAAATACCTCGTAGTGCAATTGCTGGGTTGTAGGGTAGCTCTATTTTCAACTCTTTGAAGGAAGCTCCGTGCTGTTTTCCAGAATGGCTGCACCAGCTTGCATTCCGATCAACAGAGTGAGAGAGAGGTTCTCCACATCCTCACCAACATCTGTCATTTCCTGACGTGTTAATTTTAGCCATGGTGACTGGTGTGAGGTGGTATCTCTTTGATTTGTACTTCCCTGATGCTGAATGATGTTGAGCATTTTTTCATGTGCCTGTTGGCCATGTGTATGTTTTTGGAGAAATGTCTGTTATGCTAAGTGAAATAAGTCAATTAGAGAAAGAAAATTATAATTTTATTCCTATGTGGAATTTAAGAAACAAAACAGAGGAGCACAGGGAAAGGGAGGGGAAAAATAAAACAAGACGAATCCAGAGAAGGAGACAAACCATAAGAGACTCTTAGTCACAGGAAACAAACTGAGGGTTGCTGGAAGGGTGGGGGAATGGGGTAACTGGGGGATGGGCATTATGGAGAGCACGGGATGTAAATGAGCACTGGGTGATATATAGGACTGATGAATCACTGAACTCTATCTCTGAAATAATACACTATATGTTAATTAATTAAGTTTAAATAAATAAAAAAATAAAGTTGTAGCTGGAATAGAGACCTAAGGGCACTGCCTTGCTTCTAGAGAAAAGGCAGGAAAACAATGTAGAGGCAGATACCATGGAAATAGTGACCTGAAAGATACTTGGACACACTGTGGGAAGATGGTTTGTTCTTCTTGGAGCCTATCTCTGAGAGGCAGCATTCATGGAGATGCCACTCTGGGAAGAGAGGAACTGGCCGCACCATTTCCTTCTCGCACCCCTCAGCATAAACAGAGCAACCTGTGGGAAGCAGTGCAGCATCAACACTAGCTGCCTAACTTGCTTACAGCTAGCCCCACCTCTCTGTGCTCTGGCACAACTTCCCTTCTCAGTCAAGCTTGCCTCAGTCCCCTGTCCATATAATATCCTTAATGCCTGGAGGTTGTTGTTGTTTAAAGTAGGATCCTTGTCCAGTGAGGAGCCCAACACAGGACTTGCACTTACTACCCTGAGATCAAGACCTGAACTGAGATCCAGAGTTTAATGCTTAATTGACTGAGCCACCAAGGCATGCTTAAGCCTGGAGTTTTGTTTTGTTTTTTTAAAGATTTTATTTATTTATTTGACAGACAGAGAGAGATCATAAGTAGGCAGAGAGGCAGGCAGAGAGAGAGAAGGAAGCAGACTCCCTGCTGAGCAGAGAACCCGATGTGGGCCTTGATCCCAGGACACTGAGATCATGACCTGAGCTGAAGGCAGAGGCTTTAACCCACTGAGGCACCCAGGCGCCCAAGCCTGGAGTTTTAAAGGTCAGCAGGCTTGGCTAGGATACAGCCAGGAGGGCACACTACTGCTCCTAGAGAGAAGGCAGGAAAAAGCTATCTGAAAAATGCTTGGAGCACAGAGGTGAAGGGGGGGATTATTCATTCTCCTCAGAGTACTTCCCTTAGAAGCAGCATTCATGGAGACACCTCTCAGAACAAAGGAGCCAGCTGGTGCCATTTCCCTCTCCCACTCCTCAGCATAAATACAGAGCCACCTGAGGGAAGCAGCGCAGTCCCTACCTGACTTACCCAGCTGCCCAACTTACAGCAAGTCCCACCCCGTGTCTGGAAGGACTGCCTGTCTTTCTTTCTTTTCTTTTTCTTTCCCTTTCTTTCTTTCTTTCTTTCTTTCTTTCTTTCTTTCTTTCTTTCTTTCTTTCTTTCTCTCTCCTTCCCTCCTTCCTTCTTTCCTTCCTTCTTTCCTTCTTTCTTTCTTCCCTATTTATTTGACAGAGAGAGAGAGAGAGAAAGAGAGAGAGAGAGAGAGAGATATCACAAACAGGCAGAGATGCAGGCAGAGAGAGAGGAGGAAGCAGGCTCCCTGCTGAGCAGAAAGCCCGATGCTGGCCTTGATCCCAGGACCCTGAGATCATGACCTGAGCTGAAGGCAGAGGCCTTAACCCACCGAGCCACCCAGCCACCCAGGACTGCCTTTCTTAAGTCAAGCTGCCTCATTCCCAATGTGGAGGGCCCCTCTCCCAGAAGGCCAGCACAAATCCCTTCCCACACCACATCTTTCGACCAGACAGTTCTATAGAACCTCAGTTCTGGTGGAGTTGGTGCCAGGTGTCATTTCATAAGCAGGTCAGAGCACACCTAGTTAAAAGTTGCCACATTTAGGCCAGAAACCAAAAACTGCCCAGAGCATGCAAGAAGAGCCCCTGCAGAGGACTATCTTTAAGGATAGAGCAGTCACAACACATCAGCAGACCGCTTGCCACATATATCAGAGACAGTCTCTGAAGCACCAGGCCTTGGGTACTACATGATCACTTCTCCATCAGGCCATTACTTTCAGGAGCAGGAGACATAACTGGCTTTTCTAACACAGAGAAGAAGGCAGAGACTTAGATAAAATGAAAGATAGAGGAATTTATCCCAAATGAAAGAACAAGATAAGGCCGTGGCCAGAGATCTAAGCAAAACAGATATAAGTAACATGCTTGATGGAGAATTTAAAGCAACAATAAGGATACTCACTGGACTTGAGAAAAGATAATGGGAGACATCAAAAGAGATCCTTACCACAGAGATAAAAGAGTTAAGAGTCAGAAATGCAATAAATGAGATTGAGAAATAGACTTGATGCAATAAACAGCAGGCTGGAAAGAGCAGAGGACCAAATAAGTGAAGTAGAAGACAAAATAATGGAAAATAATGAATCTGAACAAAAGAGAATAATTATGAAATGCAAGAATAGACAAGGAAATCAGTGACTCCATCAAACATAATAACATTTATATTCTAGGAATCCCAGAAGAAGGAGAGAGAGAAAAGGGGGCAGAAAATTTATTTCAAGAAATAGCAGAAAACTTCCCTAATAGGGGGAAGGAAACAGAATGCCAGATGCAGAAGGCACAGATAACTCCCATTAAAATCAACAAAAGCAGGCCAACATCAAGATATACTGTGATTAAATTTGCAAAATACAGTGATGAAGAAAAGAATCTTTGCAGCAGCAAGACAAAAGAAATCCATGGGGTGCCTGTGTGGCTCAGAGGGTTAAGCCTCTGCCTTCGGCTCAGGTCATGATCTCAGGGTCCTGGGATTGAGCCCCACATCGGGCTCACTGCTCAGCAGGGAGCCTGCTTCCTCCTCTCTCTCTGCCTGCCTCTCTGCCTACTTGTGATCTCTCTCTGTCAAATAAATAAATAAAATCTTAAAAAAAAAAAAGACAAAAGAAATCCATAATTTACAAGGGAAGACCTGTAAGGCTAGCTGGAGACTTTCCAACAGAAACTTGGCAAGACAGAAGAGAGTGGTATGATATATTCAAAGTGCTGAGTGGGAAAAATCTGTAGCCAAGAATACTCTATCCAGCAAGGCTATCATTCAGAATAGAAGCAGAGATAAGGAGTTTCCCAGACAAAAACTAAAGGAGTTGGGTAGCCTGGGTGGCTAAGTTAGTTAAGTGTCTGGCTCTTGATCTCAGCTCAGGTTTTGATCTCAGAGTCATGAGTTCAAGCCCCACACTGGGCTCCATGCTGGGCATGGAATCTACTTAGAAAGAAAAAACAAATACATAAAAATACAAAAACACGAAAGGAGTCTGTGACCACAAAACCAGCCCTGCAAGAAATATTAAGGGGACTCTTCAAGTGCAAAATAGACCAAAAATGACAAAGGATCAGAGAAAAATCTTCAAAAACAATGACAAAACAAGTAATAAAATGGCAGTAAATACACATCTATCAACAATTATTTTGAGGGGCACCTGGCTGGCCCATTTAGTGGAGCGTATGATTCTTGATATCAGGGTTGTAGGTTCAAGCCCCATGTTGGGCGTAAAGATTACTTAAAAAAATTTTTTTTAAAGTTTTTTTTGTTAGAGAGAGAGAGAGAGAGAGAACAAGCAGGGGGAGTGACAGGCAGAGGGAGAAGCAGACTTCTCTGCTGAGCAGGGAGCCCAATGTTGGGATCAGGACCTGAGCCAAAGGCAGATACTTAACCAACTGAGTCACCCAATCTTAAAAAAAAATAATTACTTTGAATTATTTCAAAGTAAATATGGAAGAACTAAATGCTCTAAACAAAAGAGATGGGACATCAGAATGGGTAAAAAACACAAACAAACAAACAAACAACCCACAAGAACCATCTATATGCTGCCTACAAGAGACTTACTTTAAAGATTTTATTTATTTAAGAGAGAGAGTGTGAGAGACAGCATGAGAGGCAGAGAGGGTCGGAGGGAGAAGCAGACTCCCTCCTGAGCAGGGAGTCCAGTGTGGGGCTTGATTCTGGGATTCAGGGAGCATGACTTGAACTGAAGGCAGATGCTTAACCAACTGAGACACCCAGGTGCCCCAAGGGACTCATTATTACACAAATGGATGTCAAAAAAAGCCAGAATAGCATTACCTATATCTGACCAACTAGACTTTAAAACAGAGACTGTAACAAGAAATAAAGAAGGGCATTAAATAGTCATAAAGGGGACAATCCAACAAGAAGATATAACAATTATAAAAAGTTAAGCACCCAACATGGGAGCACCCAAATACATAACACATATAAAGGAACTAATTGACAATAACACATTAATAGTATGGGACTTTAACTAACACCCCACTTACATCAATGGACAGATCACCTAAGCAGAAAATCAACATGGGAACAGTAGCTTTGAAGAACACACTAGACCAAATGGACTTAACAGATATATTTGGAACATTCCATCCTAAAACAGCACAGTACACATTCTTTTCAAGTGCACATAGGATAATCTCCAGGATAGATTACATATTAGGTCACAAATCAGCTTCAACAAATACAAAAAGACTAAGATCATACCATGTACCTTTTCTGACTACTACGCTATGAAACTAGAAGTCAACCACAAGAAGGAATCTGGAAAGACCACAAATAAACAGAGGCTAAACAACAGATGGGTCAGCCAGGAAATCAAAGAAGAAATTAAAAACATACATGGAAACAAATGAAAATGAAGACACAACAGTCCAAAACCTTTGGGATGCAGCAAAAGGAGAGAAGGAAGCATAGAGCAATATAGGCCTCCCTCAAGAAGCAAGAAAATTCTCAAACAACCTAACTTTACACTTAAAGAAGCTACAGAAAGAACAACAAATGAAGCCTAAAGCCAGCAGAGGGAAGGAAATAATAAAGATTAGAACAGAAATAAATGACATAGAAACTTAAAGCAATAGAATAGATCAATGAAGCCAGGAGTTGGTTCTTTGAAAAAATTAATAAAATCAATAAATGTCTAGCCAAACTTATCCAAAAGAAAAAAGAAGGGACCAAAATAAATAAAAAATAAGAGAGAGAAGAAATGGGGTGTGCCTGGGTGGTTCAGTTAGTTAAGTGTCTGCCTTTGGCTTAGGTCATGATCCCGGGGGTCCTGGGATCGAGTCCCATATTGGGTGCCCTGCTCAGGGCGGAATGTTTCTTCTTCACCCTCTGCTCCTCCCCCGACTCAGGCTCTCTTTTACTTTCTAATACATAAATACATACATACAAACATACATAAATAAAATCATTAAATAAAGAGAAGAAATAATACCACCACAAAAGTACAAATTATATAAAATAATATGAAAAACTATATGCTAACAAACTAGACAACCTATACAAAAATGGATTAATTCCTACAAACATAAACTATCAAAACTGAAACAGCAATAGAAAATTTGAACAGATTAATAACCAGTGAAGAAACTGAATCAGTAATCAAAAATCTCTGAACAAACAAAAGTCCAGGGTCAGATGGCTTCCCAGCAGAATTCTACCAAACATTTAAAGAAGATTTAATATCTATTCTTCTTCTCAAATTGTTTCAAATAATAGAAACGGAACGAAAACTTCTAAATTCTATGCGGCCAGCACTCTCCTGATTTCAAAAGCGGACAAAGACGCCTCAGAAAAGAGAACTACAGGTCAATACTGCTAATGAACATGGATGCAAAACTTCTCAACAAAATACTAGCAAATTGAATCCAATGGTACATTAAAAGAATCATTCACCACAAACAAGTGGGATTTATTCCCGGGCTGCAAGTGTGGGTCAATATTTGCAAATCAATGTGCTGTACTACATTAATAAGAGAAAGGATAAGAACCGTATGATCATTTCGATAGATGCAGCAACACGCTTTCATGATACTTTCAACACAAAGTACAACACGCTTTCATGATAAAAACCCTCAACAAAGTAGGATTAGATGGAACATAACTCAACATCATAAAGACCATATATGAAAAACCCACAGGGGCGGCTGGGTGGCTCAGTAGGTTGGGCAATTGCCTTTGGCTCGGGTCAGGATCCTGGAGACCCGGGATTGAGCCCCACATCGGGCTCCCTGCTCGGCGGGAAGCCTGCTTCTCCCTCTCTCACTCCCCCTGCTTATGTTCCCTCTCTGGCGTGTTTCTCTCTGTCAAATAAATAAAATCTTTAAAAAAACCCCAAAAAACCCACAGCTAGTATCATCCTCAATGGGGAAAAACTGAGAGCTTCTTCTCTATGGTGTGGAAAAAGACAGGGATGCCCACTAACATCACTGTTTTTTTTTTTTTTTTTTAAAGATTTTATTTATTTGACAGAGTGAAACACAGCCAGAGAGGGAACACAAGCAGGGGGAGTGAGAGAGGGAGAGCAGGCTTCCTGCCGAGTAGGGAGCCCGACGTGGGACTCGATCCCGGGTCTCCGGGATCATGACCTGAGCCCAAGGCAGTTGCTTAACCAACTGAGCCACCCAGGCGCCCCACATCACTGTTTTTTAACACAGTTTTGGAAGTCCTAGCCTCAGCAATCAGACAACAAAAAGAAATAAAAGCATTCAAATTAGCAAGGAATGAAGTCAAACTTTCACTATTCACAGATGACACTATACTCTATGTAGAAAAGACCTCACCAAAAAATTGCTAGAACCAATACATGAATTCAGTAAAGTCTTCACCATAGAACAATGTTATATGTCTATATGCCAATAATGAAGCAGCAGAGAAAGAAATTAAGGAATTGATCCTCTTTACTATTGCACCAAAACCAATAAGATACCTAGGAATAAACCTAACCAAGGATGTTAGAGACCTGTATTCTGAAAACTATAAAACACTGATGAAAGAAATTGAAAAAGACACACACACACACACAAATGGAAAAACATTCCATGCTCATGGATTGGAAGAACAAATACTGTTAAAATGTCTATACTACCCAAAGCAATCTACATATTTAATGGAACCCCTATCAAAATACCACCAGCATTTTTCACAGAACTAGAACAAAAGCCTAGAATTTGTACAGAACCACAAAAGACCCAGAATAGCCAAAACAATCTTGAAAAAGCAAAGCAAAGCCGGGGGCATCACAATTCCAAACTTCAAGCTGTATTACAAAGCTGTAGTGATCAAAACAATATGGTAGTGACACAAAAATAAACACATAGATCATTGGAAGAGAAAAGAAAACCTGTAAGTGAACCTGCAACTATGTGGCCAATGAATCTTCAACAAAGTAGGGAAAGAATATCCAACGGGGGGGAAAAAAAAAAGAAAAGAAAAGAATATCCAACGGGAAAAAGACAGTCTCTTCAACAAATGGTGTTGAGAAAACTGGACAGCAACATGCAGAAGAATAAAACTTGCCCACTTTCTTACACCATACACAAAAATAAAGTCAAAATGCATGGAAGACCTAAATGTGAGACTTGAAACTGTACAAATCCTACAGGCCACAGGCAATCCCTATCAAAATACCATTTTTTTACAGGACTAGAACAAATAATCCTAAAATTTGTATGGAACCACAAAAGACCCCAGAAAGCAAAAACAATCTTGAGAAAGACCAAAGCTGGATGTATTACAATTGTAGACTTCAAACTATACTATAAAGCTCTAGTAAATAAAACAATATGGTAGTGGCATAAAAACAAACACATAGACCAATGAAACAGAATAGAGAACCCAGAAAGAAACCCAAATTATTGTCAATAAATTTACAACAACAGAAGCAAAAGGGGGAAAGACAATCTCTTCAATAAATGGTGCTGGGAAAACTGGACAGCCACATACAAAACAATTAAATTAGACCTCTTATACCATACACAGAAATAAACCCAAATGGATTTGAGACCCACACCTGAGACCTGAAACCATTAAAATTCTTAAAATAAAACATAGGCAGTAAACTCACAGACATTACCCTTAGCAATATTTTTCTGGATATGTCTCCTCAGGCAAGGGAAACAAAAGCAAATATGAATAACTGGCACTATATCCAACTACCAAATTTTTTGCACAGTGAAAAAAGCCATCAAGTAAACAAATAAGCAACTTCCTAGATGGGAAAGGATATCTGCAAAGTATGTATTCGATAAGGGGCTAATCCCCCAAATATATAAAGAAAACACACACAAAAAGCTAAATAATCTGACTATTAAATGGGCAGAGGAACTGAAAAGGTATTTTTCTAAAGAAGTTATACAGATGCCTGACAGATACATGGAAAAGTGTTCAACATCACTAATCATCAGGGAAATGTCAATCAAAACCACAACAAGGTTTCACTTTACACAAAATGACTATTACCAAAAAGAAATAACAAGTCTTGGCAAGGATGGAGAAAGGGGAACCATCATGACTGTTGGTGGAAATGTAAATTGGTGCAGCCACTTCAGAAAACAATATGGAGTTTCCTCAAAAAATTAAAAATAGAAATACCATACCACCCATTAATTTTATTTTTGGGTATTTACCCAAAGAGCAATAAAATAGTAATTCAAACTGATGTGGTTTTCTTCTTTATTGCAGCATTATTTACAATAGCCAAGCTATAGAAGCATCCTAAGTGTCCATCAATAAAGATGTGGTATATATAAATACAATAGAATGTATTCTGCTATAAAAAAGAATAATCCTTGGGGTACCTGAGTGGCTCAGTTAAGTGTCTGACTAGTGATTTCAGCTCAGGTCATGATCTCAGGGTCATGAGATGGAATCCCACATTGGGCTCCGTACTCAGGTCTGCTTGAGATTCTCACTCCCTCTCCCTCTGTCCCTCCCCCTATGCACTCTCTCTAATAATAAATTTTAAAAAATATAAATCTTGCCATTTACAACATGGATGGACCTAAAGGATATTATGTGGAGAAACACAAATACTATATGATTTCACTTATATGCAGAATCTAAAAAAAAAAAAATGAACAAGAAATCTCAGAGAACTGGTGGTTGCCAGAGGGGAGGAGGGATGCGAGCAGTATGTGAAGGGGATTAAGAAATAACAAAGTTCCAGTTACAAAAGTAAGTCACAGGGATAAAAAGTACAGCATAGGGAATATAGTCAATAATGCTGTAATAGGGACGCCTGGGTGGCTCAGTTGGTTGGGCGACTGCCTTCAGCTCAGGTCATGATCCCGGACACCCGGGATCGAGTCCCATATCGGGCTCCCTGCTCCGCAGGAAGCCTGCTTCTCCTTCTCTCACTCCCCCTGCTTGTGTTCCCTCTCTGGCTGTGTTTCTCTCTGTCAAATAAATAAAATCTTTAAAAAAATAATAATAATGCTGTAATAATTCTGTATGGTGATAGATGGTAACTACAGTTATCCTGATGAGCATTTTGTAATACACATCATTGTTGAATCAATATACTGTAAACCTGAAGTAATATTGTCAACTGTAATTCCATTAAAAATAAAATGTGCCAAATGCCTCATATGGACCAGGCGATATACTAAAATATCATCTAAATCCCACAAGATTTCAATAAGAGTTTATGTCTAAAGTCACAAAGAATGGCAGAGTCAGGGACTTCTAGCCACTTGTCTATGACAAAGTCCTTCTTAGTGTAAGCTGCTACTGTAAAGAATGGTTTGAAGAATATCAACATTACCTGAGAGCCTGTTAGAACTGGGTCATCACAGACATGCCAAAACTGAATCTGCATTTTAACAAGATCCCCCATGATTCCTATATACATTAGTTTGAGAAGTTCTGAATTATATCACACTGGGTCTCTCCATCGTGTCTACTCTGGTATAAGGTGGACTCAAACATGTCATATCGATAAGCCAAGGACAACTTTTAAGAAATTCTTCAGCTGGTGCTGTTTTTTTTTTTTTTAAGATTTTATTTATTCATGAGAGAGAGAGAGAGCAGGAGAGAGGCAGAGGGAGAAGCAGAGTCCCCGATGAGCAGGGGGCCCAATGTGGGACTCGATCCCAGGAGCCCAGAATCACTACTTGAGCCGAAGGCAGACACTTAACCAACTGAGTCACCCAGGCACCCTGCTAATTGCTTTTCTAAGAACCAACTGATAAGTTATCTCTGGAAATATTATCTCTCTTAAATCACACTGTTCACACATTCCTTTTTGGGATACCTCTTATGTATTAAATCAAAAGTGGTTAAAGTAACTGTATGAAACCCAGTGAAGTATTCCAGAACATTCTACTTATATATATAGTGTTCTGTAGTCACCAAGTGCGTTTTTCATATTTCTTGGAATGACTATAAGAGTTTAGTATTGGGAATCAGGTAAATTGTCCAGGGTCCAAGATCACAATAGTAGTAATAGCAGGACTAAGACTCAAATGCGGTTCCTCTGACTTGCATTTCCATGTCTGTTTCATGACTTAAGATTGAACAGTGCGGGTCAACACCATGAACTACGTACTAAAGCAGTCATTTCTCCTAGAATGAGCAGCACTGCATTCGTGGTGCCTGCAGATCTAACCCTAGAGTTATCACAGGCAGAAGTCTACACCTGGGGAACCCCGGCTTCTGTCACTGCTTTATGACTTCTTGGGCACCTGGGTGGCTCAGTGGGTTAAAGCCTCTGCCGTTGGCTCAGATCATGATCTCAGGGACCTGGGATCGAGGCCTGCATCCAGCTCTCTGCTCAGCGGGGAGCCTGCTTCCTCCTCTCTCTCTGCCTGCCTCTCTGCCTACTTGTGATCTCTCTCTCTCTGTCAAATAAATAAATAAAATCTTAAAAAAAAAAAAAAAAAAAGACTTCTTGAAAGACTTCCACAGGTTTTGGTGGGGACCGGAGGTGGGAAGGGGCATCGGCACTCCACCGGAGTAACTGTTCTCAGAGACAACCAAAATCATTGTGAACATCTGCGGTTCTAGGTGAAATGACATTTAAGTCTTTATAATTCATTTAAGGATGTATTTATTTACAAGATACAAATGTTTAATATTTAATAGGAATTAAAGTGCTTAATTTTACAATGTTTCCAATTCTATGCCTTTATGACCAAATATACATATGTTACACAATATATACACTATATGCAAGGAATTTACATTCATATAGCTAGAAAAGAATTACTTTTTGTATACACTTTTTCACATTGGAGTTAACTCAAATTCTAGTAACATACCTTTTCTGATCAATCAACAATTCCAAAACCCAGATGCTTATTCAAAAATATCAGTCAATTGTCACTCACAAAATAAAATGCAGTTTGGTTAAAAAAAAAAGTTTTATATACAGACATGATTGCTAATGAATGGAGACCCCCCCAAGTGATATATTCCAACATCCACATAATGTGTAATATATAATGCAGTTTTGTTATCATAATGGTCCCCAAGACTATTGTGTTTCTTTCCAAACTGATATATATGTCTATATATATCTCACTCTATGTATTTGGTATTCACTTATTAAAATATGCTACAATGAGATTTCTGGATTTAATTTCTAAGTCTACCATAACAAGTTTTAGGAAGAAGTACACCATCACATAACTCTCAGTGACCCCAATGAGTTAAAAACTATCCTCTAGAAGCCATGTGCTAGTTCATCTCAAAACACAGAAAAGACACTGCATTCTGCCAAATGCTCATTCTAAAAAGTCGAAAAACAATGATTGACTCTAGAGGAATTTTTTTTACCTCAGTAAATAGTGCAGAAAATGGCCCATAGGATGAAAGTATTTTAAGCCTAAAGGAAAAAGTAACTAATGGAGAGAGGCCTTGGTGCAACAGATCCCTTCAGTACACAATTACAAAGATTTTTATTTTATCGTTCACATCCCTTCTGAAGTTTAAGTATTTTTTTCTCTTGTTCTAACACATACTGCTCTGATCTGGTGATCAGAAGTCTCTTTCTGTCCACCTCTCTGTTCACTCTTGCTTATTTCAGTTCCTAATTTTTTATTCCTCTTTACTGTTATCAATAAAGAAAGTAATCTCCTGGAAACATGATTATGGGGCGCACATAAGAATGAATTGTACTAAAAATCCATGTAAATAATTTATGTTAAAATATTTAAGTTAAAAAGAACAGTTTCTATAAAAATTTCATTCCTATGGAGAAACAGAATTGGAAATTAACAGTGTTTTTACATATATACATATTGCATAAATTCACAGAAAGGGTTTTAAAAGTATATCTAGTGGTCTTTATATATCCTACTTATTTTCTAAATCTGAAGAATCTATAGTAGATAGTAATATGAAAATAAAAAGCAATTTGATTCTACTAAAACTGGATGAGAATGAAGAAGTAACACAATCCACTACCGGTGTCAATACAGTTCTAGAGAATAAGAACTGGTTAGCCACAGTTTTTATATTAATACATTCTTGAAGAATACAAAATTGAAGAATGAAAACATTAAGACATTCTTGCCTTTTGAATTAATTTTAGCTTATAAATACCATGTGCTTAATCTTAGACCCGCTAACATGAACATCATATGATGTAGGAAATTTTACTTAATCTTCTATTCTGCATTATAGCAAGGATACCTGCAAAAAATAAGATCTTTGTTCCTTAGAAGTATATTTGCTCCTGTTGGTGCCTTTTCCTCTGGATAGATCTAGTCCAGAAAGATCATTATTAGAATTACCACAGACAATATTCTTAGAATAAGAACTTAAGGCTTTAAATATAATAAAAAATGGGATCTGAAATTTGAAAAGGAAAAAAAAAACCTACCCTGTTTCCACAAAGTAGACAAGAAAAAGCAAAGCCGAAGTATTTTTGATATAAGGTTTTAGAAGGCATCAATGAATCTTTAACAACCCTGCAGTACTATGAAGTTTGTAGTTTATATACTTATGACTATGACAAGTATTCTTTAAAAATCCAAATGTGTATTTATATATGGGGACAGGGAACATTTAAAAGGTTCTCGTAAAAAGTTTAGGAATTTTTTAGGTTGGAGCGTTTTTTTTTTTTTTTAATTGGGATAGGTCACCCAATGAAGGTAAGTACACCAATCTGTATGTTGTATTCAACTTCAAGGAAAATGAAATGTAGCTTGATAAAGTAGTGCAGATGTGCTTAATTCTCTCACCATCCATACCCTTTGCAAAAGGAAAAATGCTTTTGACAATTATTTGAATCCAAGGAATGATGCCCCCTTTACTTCCCTATACCCAGCAATTTGAGTTATAGTATCATTTCCAAAAGTTAATTCTCTATATCCTTGTGGCTAGGGGCATTCTTATGAAAATTTCAGTATAAAAACATACCCTGAAGAATTTTATTGCTTGCATACATGATGGCATTGTGGATGCCATTATTACAAAAGTGGCTGGTGGCATTTTTCATTATTGAGTCCCACTTAAAACCTGGAGATAAGTCTGCACTACATTTCATACTTAATATACCAAATGGTAGACTTTCAGTAAAAGCAAAATTTAAGTTTAAAAAATTGGAATGTTTTGTAATGAATAGCAGTTTTTATCAAAGAAATATTTTTTAAATGGAGAAAGGGCACTTTAAAGATGACTTGGAAAGCACCAAATTAGGGAAAATAAGGAATAAAACCTATATGGAATGTTGTTTTTAATGGGAAAACAGTCAATTGTTCTTTTATGTTCAATTTGTCATGCTGCTTAGTTGTCTCAGAAACCAAGACATATATATATATATATATGATGGTTCTTGAAACCAATCATACTTTGATGTCTTTTGGTTTAGCTGGATGTTGACTAAATGCCTGACCAATAGCACTCCCTTGCCTTTTCCAACTAAAATGGCTAAGTCTGCCTCAATGCTTCTCTTTGTGCTTGTCTAAAGAACATGGCGGGGGGATGGGGGGGCGGAGAACCATGAAGGATGGTAACTGGATTACCAGAAATTCTCTTCTAGTACTATTATTTCTAATTTTTTTTGAAAAATTAAAGATAATGTTAAGAGCATGACAATATCCTTTTCACATATTCTTTCAATAATCTAAATTAAATAACACTGCTATTTACTGAGCCAAAACTTGAGCATATCCATGTTACTCCCATTGTAGGGTAACAATTTATGATTGGCAAAGTGTAGTCTTCTCACTGTTCAAACTAGTTTTCAAAAATAATCTGACCCATAAATCTTCTAAACTGGCCCTTACATTTCCTCTGCTCTATTCACAATTTACAAAAGTCACATTCTCCTGATAATCATTCTATGTTTCTATTGCTTCTCTTTTTTGGAGATTAAGAACGCCAGCGTGTCATCTACAGCTCTTGTGTGACATCTCAAAAGCCTCCCTGAATACACAGGTTGCACATCCACACCCCCTCCCCCCACTGGCAACAAGAAAAGAGAAGTAAGATTTCAGTCTGTCCCTCATGTGGTAGGGCCCAAGAAGCTACACCTCTATCTTCTTCTGATTCCAAATATTTGGTTTGATATTAATGATCATGGCTGGCATTCTTTTTATAGAGGAAAGCAATCTAATTGTGTCAGCCATAATTTTTTAACCTTCTCCTTTGGAGTGAGGGGAAAAAGGAGAGACTTCAAAATTTCTTAAAACGACAGGCCTGAATAAATGTGTGGCTGTCCCAAATTCTGAGTGAATCCACTCTACAGTAAGGTATAATTCTCCAAGGCCAAAATAGTGGGGTCGTTCTTGTGGATTTCTAGCAGACTTAGGCATTTAAAAGTGACAATGTTTGGGGCCTAACAGGGCAAAAGGGGGGAAAAAAACTAATTTGAGAAAAAGATTAAACAACCAACTTAATGTGAGATTTTAATCACAACCACAATATAATGAAGAGCAGCCTTTATGAAGAGAAATCATGTCTTTACCATTAAAAATTCCCCAGATGACAGTGGAAAAAATGTTCAGACTCTCTTCAAACATCTTGTACCTCCCAAACCTGCCATTAAAATATTGCTTTTCATTACTGTTTTCCCTTCCTCTTCTTCACTGAGGTGGTTTAAAGAGTTGAGCTTAAATTTCCTCTAATATCTGTCTACCAACCCCTCAAACACAGGTTATCACATGTGAATTTCGTTTCCCATCTGACAAAGGAATTGGCTCACACACTTATCTTAAGTGTTAATTATATATAGTCCTTGTTTAACCATGCTTAATAGTCTTACAGAAAAGAAAAACATTATAATAAATGTAGTTTCCATATGTCCCAGTTCTGTATAAAGTCAGGTATCCTGCACAGTTTAGGTTTCTGTGAACATTTCTGCACATGCCGACATTAACGGACACAACAATTGCAGGACTGTGTAAGTTAAAACAACCTGTGTGACTTCGGCCATCCCAGTGGCCAAGCAGTCAAGACTGAAGCATTAATTAAACCCTCATATATTTAAATAGGTATTATTAGCACCTTCAAAGAGAGGCACTGTTTTAAATAGGCACAGAACGAAAAAATAGTACTTTAAAAATACTGTTGGAACTAATATATCCCATGCCACATAAATTACTGCTTTTTCTTATTATAAAAATATCAATACCCTTAGATGTCAATCAGTTAAACATAAACCACCAAAAACATTTCTGAAGTTTAGAACATTGTTCAATTCGAAGATAAAACATGCTTTATATTTAAAAAATAAATTAGAGACAAATAGGAACCTAAAGCTGAAGAGAAAAGCATGTATAATATAATTATATTCATATTTAATACTATATACACATAATTGCTATATACTTGAGATATTTTCTTCTTAGGAATATTTCTACAAAAACAAGTATCTTTTTTTAATAAGTTGAAAGTCTGACCACCAACAATTTGTCCTTTTTGTTTTAAAACAACTTACATTATTTATGCAGTTTGAGCTTTATAAACTAAATTAAATAAGTTAATACAATAGCCTAAACTGTCCCTGTATTTTTCTTTTTCACCATGGATCTATTTTGGCAACATGGAGGTATATCTTTCAAACTGTTACAAGTCCTACCTGTGAGGGAGAAGACGTGGAAGGGCCTTAGATGGAAGTGGCCTATTCTAACCTGATAGTGATAAAATCCATTGATACAGTGTTCTTCAAGACAAAAGTACATATGCAAGGAATAGCTCATAAAAAAATGCTCCATTTTCACATTATTTCAAACTTTTATCGGTAGAATGGCTCTGCACATCAGTTTCACTAAGAGTACAGAAGCATAGGAAAATAGTCCCCCCAAAAGATGCATTTATGAGCCTATATTTTTCAACATAAAGTGCTAAGAGATGAATAAGGAGCGCTGGGAATGTCTTGGGCTGTGAATCTTGAGACCTCCACATTGTGGATGGTCCTGTAGTTCAGCATTCTGATTTTTTCTTAGGTTCAGCATGATCATCCAAGGTGGCTAGATGCTTGTTGGGACCGTCTGGTGTCTCACCTGTGACAGCTAAAAAGATGATTTTCAGCCATTTCTGTTTCAGTTCCTCACTGTCTGCAGCAAAGCTGTGCACAGACTTGGACTGGGTCAGTTTGAAACTATGGGGCAGGTCTGCACTCTTTGCCAGATCATCCACAACATAGCCAAGGAGTGGAATGGTGGCCTGGGCTCGGACGTCCTAAGGAAAAAACATGGTACACATGAGTGTGACATGTATGACGCTTGTCCTTTGTGATCTTGCTCCCGCTAAACCTCTTTCCCTACCACTGTTCCACAGAGACTCATGCTGTAAGTTCTCCGTAGGCAGAGACTGGGATCCAGTGCTTAGCATACTGCCCAGACATGAGATCACTGGAAATGTTGGCTGAGTGAATGAATGAATGAGAACAGATACCTAAATCACTTAAGATTCAGTGACCCTACATCCCATCCCTATGTGACTGAGCCCATTTAGCTCTTCATTCAGGTGAAAAGGGAAAAGAATAATAATTATCTCTACTGTATAAAACCAGCAAATGTAAGTGATGATTTGATTACCAAACAGTTTTATTTGGTGATCCACTCATTCATCCATCAACTTATTTATGGACAAAAAAGGGGTACAGGAAAAACAATGAAATAGAAGACAACATATACCTTGGCATTTTAAGTTTCTTTTTTTTTTTTTTAAGATTTTATTTATTTGACAGAGAGAGGGCACAAGCTGAGCAGGGAGCCTGAGGTGGGGCCAGATCCCAGAACCCTGGAATCATGACCTGAGCCGAAGACAGACGCTTAACCGCCTGAGCGACCCAGGCACCCTTAAGTTTATTTCTAAAATAAAATTTTATCAGCCCTTAATGTTGATATGGGCTAAAATACAACAGAAACATTCAAGATTTCATCTACTTCCTGATATAACGCAGGTGTTTTTCCAGAGTGCCTGGTGCTGCTCCGGTTAGAAGCTAAACCTGAATCTCTGTTACTCCCACAGGTTTAGCTCAGATCCATCATTCTTAAAAACTTGTTACTGGTCAGTGAAAATCCAAGGTTGATTTAAATTCCCCTTCTTCTCAAATTCCTTTCTTCTTCAGGTATCCATCCATTCAGGGGAAAAAAACCCAAACCTATAATAATTATTTCCCTTCATCAAACAGGCTCCTTCTCCTTGCTTCTTCCTCTACTTCACCCCTGCTTCCAATGCCCCTTCCTAATCCAACTCATCCTTTCTCAAATCACTGAATAGGAATGAGAGGAGCAGAGAAGGCAAATGATACACAGGGTAAACAAACTATGGGCTATATCTAAACAAAACAACAAACAACAAAACAAAACAAAAATCCAACAGTTAAAAAAATAAAAATCAGTTTAAATTTAATTACTAATTATTTTTCAGTTGTAATGAAAGACAATGGAGCTGAGTTCTCTTGTTCTATAGAGGAGTAATGGAAGGATTTTGAGCTCAGTGTCTCTTCACCTCCCTCTGTGCCCCAGGACTTCCTTACCTTTAGAAAGATAGTTAAAAAAAATTTTTTTAAAGATTGTATTTATTTATTTGAGAGAGAGAGAGAGAGAGAGGGAACAGAAGCAGGACAAATGCGAGAGCGAGAAGCAGGGAGCCTGATGGGGGGTTTGATCCCAGGACCCTGAGATCACAACCTGAGCTGAAGGCAGACGCTTAACAACTGAGCCAACCAGGCTCCCAGAAAGATGCAGTTTAGATACCTGGGGGGCACCGTACATGTACAGCACAAGAGGGTCTTGTTTGGGGATCACACACCAAGCTTTCTGCCAAGGTTTTGATTTCTCCATATACTGAAGAAAGCTGCACACTACACTGTTTCCAGATACTTCTGCTGATTCAATCTAGAAAAATGTAATGGAGAGAAAGAGAGACAGAGAGAGAAAAAAAACACACAAAATTAGCCAGGTAGAGAAGTAATTCACCTTAAGGGAGTATTCATAAAGCACAATACATTCATATAAAATGTCTTTTGGGAATGTCCAAAAAGGGTTCCTTGACAATGTTTATTTAAATACTCATCTAGATCTTTCATGAGCCAGGGAAAGTATTTAAGTGAATTTTAACTCTTTGTAGTACTAGACCTCCAATTTAAATTAAGTTAAACATTTACTGACTGCTTGCTATGCAGGCACATTTTTTAGTCCACTATGTGTATTATTTCATTTAATTCTCTACCGACACTAAGATACCCCTTTCATTATCTATGAGGTTCAGAGATGAAGTAACTTTCCCCAAATGACATATTGAGGAGCTGGTGTGCCAGGCATTTGGGGTCTGGATCCAGAGCCTGACCGACCACAGGGCTGTACCAGCGTCAACTGTGTAACAATGCAGTAGCTGAAGGGCAAATACTGACCCGCAATCTTTGTCCTGGAACCTGAGATAATTTAAGAGTTCTTAAAACGGCAACAACTCTCTGTAGCCCCATTTACAACTTTCTGCTTTGTCTCCTAACATATGTATCTCTGGTTAAAAAGGGAACAAAACCCTTGGACTAAATGATAGAATTTATTATACACATTATGGGAAGCCAGTGGTTTGCTTCTATTTTCGACTGCTCTAATCCTTAGGATAGTGCTACTCAATGCCATCCACCGGACAGTGCTGGCTCAGACTGTTTTGCTATCCAATCAAGATAAAGCACAGAACGTAAGAATAAGCACTTAGGGACTTTTAGAGCAACTGAACATTGTGATGACATGCAAGCAACATGCTTATGTTATAAAAATATTGAGCTGTGGGGGTTTGGAAATAAAACTGGCCCTTCATTACAGAAAGTTTAAGAAGCACGGGCTGGCAAACTAGGGCCCACCAGCCCACCACCTGTTTTTCTATGGCCTATGAGCTAAGAATAGTTTTTACAGACGAACATTTAAAATCAATTTGATGACAGCGAACACAGATTCTAGACTCCAAGTAAACAAACTGCTGTCTCCCTACTCGCAAAGAATTCCAGTCTTATTATCATAGTATTAAAAATTATACTGTTATTATATTTTAAATTTTTTTCAAAAAATTGTGAAAAAAATTTTTTTTCTTGTTATAGAAGTAATATTCTCAGTTTTTCCTCTTGGCCTGAAAAGACTAAAATAGTTTCTCTCTGACCCTTTACTAGAAAAGTTTGATAACTTTTGGTCTACAACACATAACAAACTTGTTGGCATGAAGCCAGTTTCAAATATATGTATGTGTGTGTGTGCATGTGCACATATGTATATTATCATGACCTCACATTATGTATTTATTTGATTAAATGTGTTAATCTGGTAACTTGTCTTCCAAATATAGATTTTGAGAAAACTATTTAGATTTTTTTAATTTCATAGGTACAGCCTGAAATTCATCCCTTAACACAAGTTATCTGACTCATTATATTATGCCAGTTTCATCAGTTGCTGTGTTTAAGTCTTGAGGGTGTTCCTGGGAGCCAATGAAATATGTCTCCACCTTCCTGCCAAAGAAAGCCCCATTTTGGTCTGCATACAAGCAACATATATATCCTAGAAGAATTTAAAGTTATACTTTCAGCTTGTCAGCGTACACTTTAACCTTCAATGAACATTGGAGTTTCGGGTTCTTTTTCAGTTAACAGAAATGACCTTTGTACGCCTACGCTGTATAGATGCTCAATAAATGCTTATTGATTCTTTTTAAAAAAGATTTTATTTATTTATTTGACAGAAAGAAAGTATGAGAAGGGGGGAGGTCAAAGGGAGAAGCAGACTCTCTTCAGAGATGGAAGCCTAGTGTGGGACTCCATCTCAGGACTCTGGGATCATGACCTGAGCAGAAGGCAGGTGCTTAACCAACAGAGCCACTCAGGTGTTCCAGTCCTTATTGATTCTTTTTTTTTTTTCTTTATTGATTCTTAATAAACCATGGAAATTCTTTATAAATCATGTATGTTTCTGACGTTAGATATATCAGGTTCTGATGTTGAGACTATTCCTCACAGACTTTCCAGGCTATGTTGAACTTTCTGCCACAAAGGCCTTATTACATAATTTATTCTTTATGTTAATGTCTTTTGAGTGTAAAACTCATTTCAGATAAAAGCTGCATTATAGTTCCCAGGCTTAGGAGGTTCTGACTTTGTATGGAAACGTGAGTCAAATTTATTTGCAAGACATTTCAATAATATTTCAATGAAGTTACCAGATTACTGTCACTGGCTATTTTTTTTTTTTTTTTTTAAGATTTTATTTATTGGGGCGGCGCCTGGGTGGCTCAGTTGTTAAGCATCTGCCTTCAGCTCAGGTCATGATCCCAGGGTTCTGGGATCAAGACCCACACTGGGCTCCCTGCTCTGTGGGAAACCTGCTTCTCCCTCTCCCACTCTCCCTGCCTGTGTTCCCCTTCTTGCTGTGTCTCACTCTGTCAAATAAATAAATAAAATCTTTAAAAAAGAGAAGATTTTATTTATTTGACAGAGAGAGAGAGAGAGATAGCAAGAGCAGGAACAAAAGCAGGTGGAGCGGGAGAGGGAAAAGTAGGCTTCCTGCAGAGCGAGGAGCCTGATGAGGGGCTTGATCCCCGGACTCTGGGATCACGACCTGAGCCAAAGGCAGACACTTAATAACTGAGCCACCTAGGTGCCCCTATTGTCACTGGCTATTAAATGATGCTTTTAATGCAATAAGTTGGTAGAAATTTTCAGGTAATAAATAATATGAATTTTAGTAATTTCAGACAGTGTTGTTTTAAGTCAATATGATAAAACTGACAGAAAAAGCTTTCCTATTAAAAAATATACTATAAGTTGGGCACTGGAAGAGACAATTAATATTCTAATATTTGACTACAGCCACCTTCACAAAACCAAAATATTTTACTCTCAAATGCATATGATTAAAATATAGCACTTATCCTTCTTCTTTCTACACAACTGAATATGATCCCCAAACTCAGGATAGGACAAAAGTATGAATCTTGCTTGTTCTTCAAACTGTTAAATATTAAGAGGAATGACAAAATATGCTTTCATATTCTTCAGAGTTAAAAGACACTTCTACATTCCTTGCATAAAAATTTAAAAGTTATCAGTGTTCCACCATACCTCTAAAATTCCTTTTCTTTTTTTTTCTTCACTATCTGTGAATCCACTTATTATTTGATAACAGTCTTTACAAACTTTGTTTAATTTTCCACCATCGTATTCAAGTTGAGCTTTGTAATCAGAACACTTCCAACAAACCACCTTAAATTAAAAAGAGTGAATAATCAAAGATTTGAGCAATAACCACAATAACAAATAAGAAAGAGTTAAATATTTAAGACAAACATACTAGACTAAGAATACCCTATGAACATCAGGAGTACACATCATGGTATTATAATGCTGTTGGTGATGGGCTCTCCTTGTTCATTCTTGTCTTCCTCACTCAAAAGGCAGGAGATCTTCAAAGGCTTATTCCAGAATATTACCCTTCATACTTCTGGATGTTTCATCAATATTCTCCCCAAATGAACTAATCATCTTGATCTTCCCTGCCCTCAGATCTCTCCTGACCCACCCCACCCCACCCCACCCAGCTTGTTCCCTTCTCGTGCTCCCTATTACAGAAAATAGCACAGCCATCTAACCAGTCAAGGCAAGTCAGAAATCTAGGAGTCATCATCTTCAATGCCTCCCTCTACTTCGCCCCATAGAGTCACAATATTACAAAGTCCTGCCAATTTTATCTCCTGGATATTTTTTCAATCTGCCTATTTTTCTACATCTTCCTTCCAAGTCCAAGCTATCAATGTCATAATTTGGACTATTATAGACTCATGACTGGTCCTTGTAGCAAGCTTACTGCAATTCTTTTTTTTTTTTTTTTTTTAAGATTTTATTTATTTGACAAAGAGAAACACAGCGAGAGAGGGAACACAAGCAGGGGGAGTGAGAGAGGGAGAAGCGGGCTTCCCGCCGAGCAGGGAGCCCCACGTGGGGCTCGATCCCGTGTCTCCAGGATCATGACCTGAGCTGAAGGCAGTCGATTAACAACTGAGCCACCCAGGCGCCCCTCTTTTTTTTTTTTTTTTTTTTAAGATTTATTTATTTATTTGAGAGAGAGAGAGCATGAGAGGAGAGAAGGCCAGAGGGAGCAGCAAACTCCCCACAGAGCTGGGAGCCCGATGTGGGACTTGATCCCTGGCCTCTGGGATCATGACCTGGGCCAAAGGGAATGGCTTAACCAACTGAGCCACCGAGGTGCCCTGCTTACTGCAATTCTTACTGAAGCATTCTCTAGCCTCTATTTTTACATCTCTCCAAGCTATTTTCCAAACAGCACCAGATGCTGTCTTAAACATGCTAATCTGATAGATTCCTCCTCTTTTTAAAATCCTTACAGTTTTCCCTTTGCTCTTAAAGAACAGATTCATCCCCATGGCCTACAACATGCTATATAATCTACCCCTCTTCCTCTCTGGATCCCCTGTGACACTGGCTTCTTAGAGCCCCTGAAGTATATCTCATCTCTGCTTCAGTGAATTAACTCTTGTTCATCCTTCAGATACTGACTCAACTCTCACTTTCTCAAGACTCCTCCAACTTCCAGAATACAGCATTGTCTCTCGTCACTACGCTACTGAAGTTTACCTTTCTTGCTGCACCAATTAGTTTTTAATCATATACTTGTGTGATTATTCAAAGTTTATGTTTGTAACCCTCACTAGGCTGTAAGCTCTGTGAAAGACTGTCCTTGTATATTTTGCTCATAAGACACCCAATGAACATTTACAGAATGTCAATAAATGAGTACAATGCAAGTGCATGTTATTCCTTAGTGGATAGTATTTTTCTTTCTGATTATCATAGGATAATTGTTAGAGAAAAAAACCCTTCCAGTCTAAAAAAATTATCTTCTTGGCCATACCAACTTCTTACTACATGTCTCCTGAGGCAAAGGAAACAAAAGTAAAAACAAACCACTGGGACTTCATCAAAATAAAACCTTCTCCACACTGAAGGAACAATAAAGACAACTGAGTGAATGGGAGAAGATATTTGCAAATGACGTATCTGTTAAAAGATTTGTATCTAAAATCAAAAAAACTCTAAAACTCAACACCAAAAAAATAATCCAATTAAAAAATGGGCAGAAGACATGAATAAACACTTTTCCAAAGACATACAGATGGCTAACAGACACATGAAAAGATGCTCAACATCACTCGTTATCAGGGAAACACAAATCAAAACCATGATGAGAAACCACCTCACACCTGTCAGAATGGCTAAAATTAATAACACAAGAAACAACAGGTGTTGGGGAGGATGTGGAGAAACAAACCCTCTTGCACTATTGGTGGGAATGCAAACTGGTGCAGTCACTGTGGAACAGTATGGAGGTTCCTCAAAAAGTTAAAACTATAACTACCCTATGGCCCAGCAATTGCACTACTAGGTATTTACCCAAAGATGGCAAAAATACTAATTCAAATGGATACATGCATCCAATATTTATAGCAGCATTATCTACAATAGCCAAACTATGGGAAGAGCCCAAACGTCCACTGACAACTGAATGGATAAAGATGTTGTGTGTGTGTACATCTACAGTGGAATATTATTCAGCCACCAAAAAGAATGAAATCTTGCCATTAGCAATGACATGGATGGAGCTAGAGAAGATGATGCTAAGCAAAATAAGTCAGAGAAAGACAAATACCATATGATTTCACCCATATGCGGACTTTAAGAAACAAAACAAATGAGCATAGGGAAAAGAAGAGAGAGAGGCCCACACCAAGAAACAGATTCTTAACTATGGAGAACAAAGTGATCATTACCAGAGGGAAGGTAGGGAGGGTACTAAATAGGTGATGGGGATTAACGTGTACTCTTGCTGTAATGAGCACTTGGTGTTATATGTAAGTGCTGAATTATAATATTGTGCACCTGAAACTAATATTACACTGTATATTAACTGGAATTTAAATAAAATCTGTAAAAAATAAAAATAAATTAAAAATTATCTTCTTGCTTCTGGAAGCATATTTTTCCCAATTTGTAGCACTCCCTTGGCATGGTTAGCTCCTTCTCACCCTTTAGGCTTTAGCTTAAATATTAATCCTTCAGATAGGTCTTATTTTTTTAATAAGGGGATTGGGAGAGGGGCAGGACAGAGGGAGAGGATGAGAGAATCTTAAGCAGGCTCTATGCTAGCCATGGAGCTGGACAGGGAGCTTGATCTTAAGACCCTGAGATCATGACTTGAGGTGAAATCAAGAGTTAGATGCTTAATTGATTGAGCCACCCAGGTGCCCCAGGTCTTCATTTTTCTGAGTAAAATTGGTTTCAAGTCCTCCTTCATTAACATTATTATCCATTCTAAATTCTTCATTGCCTCCTTATTGTTTTTACAGTAATTTGAAATGCTTATTTGTCTATTTACTTGACTTTTGTTCTTTTCTTCATTAGAATGTAAGATATGTGAAGAACGGTATCATTTTGCTTACCAATTCTTCTCCAGGACCCAACACAGCCATCATTAAAATAAGTTTATTTTATCTAACTAGGTGGTTGATTAACTGAATGATTTTCCCCCCTTTTCAAACTTGATGATTACACAACACCTATCTAGTTACTAGGAACGTTCATGATCATTAAGAAATCTCACTTACATGCCCACATGCTCGACAATGATGCCTTCTTCTTGTCAGTGCATTGAAAGACTCTTTGCATTTCATACACATCGTTACTTCATTATCTCGGATCCATCTTGGAGCTCTTTTCCCCAGCTCAGCAGTCTAAAATGGATTCAATTTTAATAGAAAAAGCTGTCATGTCCATCTACTTATTTACTTATTTATTAAAAAGCACTTTGACAACACTGCTCATATATGTTTTGAAACTCATGACCTAGAAAAAGAAATAAAAGGTTTAAAGAAGTTTCAACACCATAAAAAGGCACTCACTATTGTATTTATGTAAGAAAGAATGAGATTCTATCTACACAGCCAGTTCTGGCATTGCAAAGAGAAAAGGCAAGATAAGAGAATGATTAGACAAACCTGCAACTGCAAAGAGAAAAGAAATTAAAGAATTTATTTCAACTTACAGAAACTTCTGAGTGCATGTCATTATCCTTTGCAATTGCATTTCTGAAGGTTTCATGCCTCTGATGGAAAGCATCAATGGTCTCTTGAAGAGCCTAAAATAAAATGAGATTCAAAGCACACGTTAAAATATCACATGCAAATTAATGAAGCTTTATCAAACAAACATCTATGATGTAAGAATGATCTTTAAAATGACGTTCTGATGACAATATGTGTACAACATCATATGTGCCTGTTTGTGTACACATAAAAACAAAAATAAAAAAGATATATGGTTTACCTTAATCCATTCTTCTTTGTCTTGCTCAGAACTAAAACAAAACAAAATTCAAGTGAATACAGAGAACATTAATGAGTTATACCTCAGGAATAAAACTATGCTTTAAGCTGCTCCAACTTTCTGGAAAACTCAGGGATGTCTAGAAAGGAGTTACAGTAAAAATTAAACAGAATTGCTGGCAATCAAACACTTTTTTTTTTTTTTTTTTTTTTTTAAGAAGAAGGGAAGAGAGATAATCTTAAACATGCTCTACTGGAGCCTGACTGGGGGCTCACGACCGGAGATCATGACCTGAGCCAAAATCAAGAGTCAGATCCTTAACCAACTGAGCTCCCCAGGCACCCCCCAACAAATAAATTCTTAAACAGAGTTTGTTTGTTTGTTTTTTTTAAAGATTTTATTTATTCATTTGAAAGAGAGCAAGTGAACATGGGGGGTGGAGAGGGAGAAGTGGACTCCCTGCTGAGCAGAGAGCCCGATCTGGGGCTCAATCCCAGGACCTGGAGATCATGACCTGAGAAGGTAGATGGTTTAACCACCTAGTCACCCAGAGGCCCCGTAGACAGTTTTACACTATCCACTTTGGTACACATAACTTTTTTTTTTTTTTTAAGATTTTATTTATTTATTTGACAGAGAGAGAGATCACAAGTAGGCAGAGACGCTGGCAGAGAGAGGAGGAAGCAGGCTCCCTGCTGAGCAGAGAGCCCGATACAGGCCTCGATCCCAGGACCCTAAGATCATGACCTGAGCCGAAGGCAGAGGCTTTAACCCATTGAGCCACCCAGGCGCCCGGTACACATAACTTTTGACTGGGAGAGTTACATTTAACTTCCACTAACATATGCCCTGATGTTAAGTTTAACAACCATCTAGCTCAATATGTCAGGTAACTGCAGATTTAGCATTGTACCAGATACATAACTAGTCTTCCAATTCAAGTTCAAGAAAACACAGGAGGCTTCTGAAGCCTACTAGTCACAACTCATCTTAGAAAATACTGCAATTATCCCTAGAATCTAGAATATCTTTGTAAGGCCTTAGGGAACTATTTAACATTTCCTTTGATAAATAATTTTGCTAGAAAGCTTTAGGCAATACCATATTTAACCTATTACAGATAAAGCAAAGCAAACATTTTAGATGCTTGTAGGAAGGAAGTTTCACAGATTAATGGACTCACTCCAGTATTTAATACTTTCCTGATGGGGAAAAATTTCCTTGACTATAGTCAAGTTTTCTATTTTCCTATTGAGGCAAATCTTTACTTCATCTCCCTTGCAGGTAGCTTATACAGCTGGCTGCTGTCACAGAGTATATTAGAAAAGTAGTAGACCATTAGTAGACCCCGTGACAGAGCTAGATCTCCAAACTGGAGGAATTAAAGAATGCCAAAAGAGTGGGGGCTCTGTTTATTTGCATGTGTTTGGTAGGTTAGGACTAAGTTTGAGTTCCAGCCTGAAAGTCACACGCCTCGCTCCCACAGGTGTCACATACGGTGAGTCTGGCAGGAGCTCTGCTCCTGTGACATCAACCACCTTTCCAGCAAATTTGTTCCTTGCACATCATAATGTGGCAAGAATGCTGCTGGAATCTTTGTCGTCAGATGGAAGATTCTGTGTACTGTTCACCTGGGAATCCTTGGACTAAGAGCCTTAGTGGGGGGGCGGGGTTTCAATCTTGCCCCTCAAAAGAGATTTCTCACTACTGCAGTGCTCTGCCTGGGTAAAATGAGTTCCATTGCTCTGGAAACATTATTTCCTAGCTGCTTCTAGTCTTTGAAATGAAAAGAAACATGACAAGTCTTTAATGCTTTTTGTTTTACTTTCTTAAGTCATGCAGAATTTTTACTTCTCTAATTTACTTATTACTATTTTTTATTCATTTAGCAATATAAAACCATTACATAAAAAGTATACAAGATAAAATATTTAACATTCTTTTAAATATGAAAGAGGAAGCAAAGTATAAGAGGTCAGTCTTCAGGCTGACTCATTTATCAGGAAAAGCAGAACGCTTTTTTTCCTAGGTGGTTTCGAAAGTGAATGATCTTTAAATATCTCCAAAAATATACCCAACTTCGGGCTCATGTAATCCCCATAACACTCTGATGTTTTCAGACTTTCAATGTTTGTCTTTATTCTTGAATCATAGACAAGATGAAAAGTAATCACTTAATTCAGCTCTTCAATTCACTGTATAATCATAAATATTAACTGAGCAATAAGATTAGGGAAATAAGAAATTTAAGGGAAAATGACTGTTTTCAATACTAATTAAAATGTATCCAATACTGCATATGGGAACTCTACAAAGTGATTATTGCCTGTACTTAAGAAAATTCTTCATGCATCAGGCTTATCCTGAAGACAAAACAGGCCAACCTGCTAATGCACAGGTGGGGTTTCCATTTAGGCAACCCCCAAAACCTTGATAATCTCTCTTCTGCTGTTTTACCACACCACTTTCAGGTTTGCAGATTTTTTTAACATAACATGGTTATGTTAAGTATGCTGGATTTCAAAGCAGCAGTGTCTTCATTCTTCTGCAACGAAGACTTCTCGGATGGTCAGAACTACTCATGTGTCCTGCCTGTTGCCAGAACCAATCGCTCAGTGAGTCAAGCACTGAGTGAGGACTCAGGTCAGGAGCCTCCAGACATAGCAAAATACATTCTTTCCTTGGGTTTGGTGGTTGGGGCCCAAATCCCACAATAAGGTAGGAAAACCATGCCATTCAAAGCCAAGTCCTCTACACTTTTAACTTATGCTTGAAAGGCCCGTTTCTCATCCTTAGGGCAGTCCCCTGGCAGCTCCCTAAGTAATGGCAGGTTCAGTATAGATTTTCTGTGGGAAGTCAAAGAGCTACTTCTTCAAACTGTACCAGCCTGCCCTATCTCCTTTAACTGTAAATTTCATCAATTCCCGGATTTTCTCGGTATAGATTCTGCTAAAATGAATTATTCTCTTTTAAAAGTCTGAACTTCAAACTTTGACATAGTTACTAAATACAAATATGTAGGACGAGTTCATCTAAGCAGCCAGAACCATATGTTATCAGTGCAAGAGAACAAAAAGGAACAGAAATGCTCTCTGACTCTCCAGATTCTAGGGTATCAGAACCATCAGAGTCAGGATTGGTACTTAACCCTCTGATCTGTGTGACCTTCTGAAGGTTCCCAAATTTCATCATGATAAGCCTTTGCAGGAAAAATGGAAGGCAGTCTTCTAAGGCAGACATTTCAAAATGTGACAGCACTCTATGTTCCAGAGGTTTACACACACAGTACCTCTGAGCCATTGTAGTGGTTCTCATGGTACATGGTTATGTTAAGCAGATGGGTGCCAGAACCCCAGTCCTTCTTTCTAACTTAACAAAGCTTGTATGAAGAACTATCCCTCCCAGAAGTCCTGGTTTCTAGAGGTCACTATAACCCCAAATGGCCCCCTTCCTGTATCCTCTAACTGTGAGAGAAGAATCATTACCTTTTCTACTCTGTCTCTCTGAAAATGTTCTCCCTCAAAGTGTCAATAAGTGACATGAATTTAGAGCCACTGAAGGACAGTTAATGCTTCAACCCTGAGCATGGGATAGTAAGCATCAATCAACATCAGGTACCAAAAGGAAGGGTGGAAGGAGGAAGGACTGAGGGGAACCCTTTCTTACAAAACTCAAAACTCTGGCTTGCATGCAACTACTTCCTTCTCTGAGCACCTTGCAAATCTGACAAGTCCCTTTAATTTACTAAATTCTTACTGTCTGATGGCACTAATGAAGGAATCAGAAGGGATAACAGGATTCCTGACTTTTAAGAGACTCTTTCTTAAAAGAGTCCAACTCTTACGTCCAACCAGATTCCCAGAAGTCTATAGTATTCACTTGGGAAAGATCTCAGAATTATTCTGTCCTACAACTCGTTCTGATGCTTTTGGAAAGCTGTGTGATAGAAAGGCTTCTCTCACCTGGCTTGCAGTTCCAGTGTTCTCTCTTTCCCAGATACCTGGAAAGTGTGTGGATATTCTTCATTGTGAGTCTCCACAATTTTCATTCCATCAATGCCAACCCTGGTTCGAACTGTGAATTTAGAGCCCACCAGGCTGAATCTTGGTACACAGTACAGCAACATGTTGTTGAACTGCAAGGACACAGGGCACACATCAGTAAATAGGAAAACAAAGAAGGAAGCAACCAGTATTATAAGCAGCCCTAGACAAAAATCCTGAGGAATTTCCAGGGAATATCATACCCTCTATGTGAGCAAGATTATTTAAATACCATATTGAGATTTTATGCATGTATCAAAATTACCTTATTTTAACATTTATATTTCCATTTATTGCTTCATAATATTTTATCAGTATTTAAGTAAACCATCATCATTTTGTATGATGAAGAAAATTAGTTCAATTAAGTTTAGCCACAATTTATTAAGGACTTTACATATACCAGGAATTGAAGTTCTAAACCATATAAGCTAAAGTCCATAGGCAAGAAAATATCTAATTGTCTACAATAGTTAGTAGAGGAGACGAGTATTATTTACTTTTGCCAGTGTGATTAATATCAAGTAAAAAAACCCAAAACCCAAGTTATTAGTTTAGAACATGTGGGGTTAACACACTAAACTTTATGTTAAAAACTAAGTTACTATTTTTTATTGGCCTACATATTAAGAATTCATCATGTATGGATAGAAAAGTCTCTATTTTAGAAAAAGTTTTTAAAGATCTTCTTTCCCAGATCTTCTTTTAAAATGAAGAACTTTTTTTGAAACTGAATCAAATTATGTATAATGCCCCATTTCTAGTTAATAATGAACAACCCCTGCTAATCAGAACCAAACAGTAAGTCTGGGGAGACTTCTGATTCACTTTTGAACATACTGAAACATGCAAAAGGAGGAAAGACCAAATACTTAGGCTAATTTATAGATGGATTCCTAAAGAAGGTCCATACTTACCTTCTTCCTCCTTCATATTTATTCTTTCTGACACTGCTTCTAGAGTTACATATATTTTCCAAAGATGAGAAAAACTGGGGACTTAGACTCTGTGCACTATGTAACCTCTCGAGTCTCAGTATTATTATCCATGAAAGTTCTTCAGAGGATTAAATCCAGAAAAATGTTCTGTTCTGCCAGGTTCCATTTGGCTCCACAGAGCCATCAAGACAAGAGATGTGCACGGATTTCTAAAACATTTTGACCAGTTTATGTGACACTGCCCACTGCACTCATTCTGAAAGCAGATTTCTCATCTGGTGTTCCTTGTATGCTATTTTGCAAGTTCCTGTAACCCGGGTCATAAATTTCATTTCCACACTGGATAGCGTAGAAATAAAAGGGTACTAAATCCTCTTGAGCATATGCACCTCAGCCCCACATCTCACATTTCCACTTCTAGAAGGGAACCCCAGTGACCTTTCATCAATGTTACTGCCTTCTAAGGGTGGCAATCCCCAGCCTCACTGCAGTACATGGGATTCAGGGATTTGAAAACACTTGGAAAGGCTCTCCTCCCCACCCCAGCTTGATTAAGGCAGCAGCTTGTTGCTAACTGTTCCTGTTAACATTTTTCCCTATCTTGTAGGAAGGCCTTCCCGGAAGGGGGTTTGGTCAAGGCTGTGAATGGTGCAGCAGGAGCTGGAAAGCAGCCACCAACAGGCACAAGGCCCGACTTTCTTTTTTAAAGATTTATTTAATTGACTAGGGGAGAGAGAGGGAGGGCAGGGGCAGAGACAGAGGCAGAGGGAGAAAATCCCAAGCAGGCTCCACGCCCAGCACAGAGTCTGACCTGGGGCTCCATTTCACGACCTTGAGATCATGACCTGAGCCAAAATCAAGAGTTGCACACTTCATTGAGCCACCCAGGTGCCCCAAGTCTCAACTTTCTAGACGGCAACCACCACCTCAGGCTTCTGCAAACTGAGTGACCAATGTAATGCTATGGCATAAAATTTCTGAGTTATCTGATGCTCATACTCAAGTTCACTTTATAAAGTTCTGCAAAGTCTTGTTATTTGACAGAAACACAGTCCATGAATGTGGAAGTTCAAGGCATTTGTTTTTTGTGGTGACACACATACAAGATGACAGACTATCTTATAAATGGTATGTTTCTTTCTATTTTATGCTTGCAGGATAATGCATGATACTTAGTTCCTGTAAGCTTTTCTTTCCAAGGAGGCTATAACAGAAAATGAAAACCTGTAAGCTCCCAATTGAACTCATACCATGGCTGGTGAGATGACCACCTTGCAGCCCAGAGTCAGACGTGAATCCCACAGTGAGAGTGTGCCGGACACTGGGCAGCCTCATGGCCACGGCATCTCCGTTTCTGTGACTCTAACAATAATCCTAACAGTAGCTAACATTTATTGAGCTATTACTCAGTATTAGCTTATTGTTACTCTATGTTAGCTATTACTCTGATTATTAGTATAACAATAGATACAGAAAGGAACTGGAATTAATAGAGACTAAAAACATAACGGCCTGGATGCCCCAGGAAGAGCTCTTACATTGAGGTAAGCCACAGACTAAATGTCATTTCCAGGAAGTGAAGCAAGGGACAGGGACCTACTCCAGTGAAAAGGAACTGTATGGCAAACTCACATACTTTTCACAGAGATATTTTAGGCACAAACTTCACAACCTTGAGGATACATTTCCTCAAACTGGAATGATCAAAAGTAGTGATCAGAGAGGATTAGGAAGGGAACTCTGGTTGGAAAATGGTACCCATTAGCCTATAAGAATGAAAGGAAGGCGTGAATCTGAAACAAGGAACATTTGAGAAAACATATCATACCTCCCCCCATACACTGGCAGCTAAGATCATCATGGGCAGGTTAAATTGTCTTCAACTGTGTGTTAGTAAAGGTAACTGACACGTGGTAAGTACACAGAAAAATATTTTTTAAAAACTTTAAGATCTGCATCCTTGAAAGAACAAGTTCTACTTACTAAGGACATTCACTTTTGTGGAATCTTAACAGTGTTGACTAACCCAGGTTAGGCAGAATTGCTCTGGTAGCAAGCCAGCACCCTACTTTTCCAAGATGTACAGAACAACATTAATGAATTATTCTTATGTGACCAGCTCAAATATACTACTCACTAAGAAAAGGTAGCGTTCTTGAGCTGATGTGTTCCGAGCAGCTAGTTTAAGGATCTGACCCTCTTTTATTAGTTCGTTTGAAGGATTTACAATGTCTTCTTCCTCTCCCAACATTTCATAAATCTCCAAGAGTTTCTTTAGGTTCTCCTAGGAAATTAAAACAAAACATAGCAAGATCAAATAAAGGGAGGTTTTACCTTAGTGGCTTTAATAATACAATGACCTTAGCTAAAATCTGGATAATGCAGAAGGGATTGGGACTAAACATAAATTTGGTTAAAAAAAAAGTGTCAGTTATGAGCAAACTGAAACCTGGGAGAAGAGGGGAGAGGATTATTCCACAAAACACTAACCATTTAATAAAGAATCTTTTTTGTTCACCTTTATCAATTCATTTTGGTCTGAACCTGCAGATAACATTAAGCTATGTTACTGACAATTAATCTAACTAGAAAAGTCCCATCTCCTTTGAAAATCACTTACCATTTTTCTTATTGCACTGTTAGAATGGCTTGCTGCTGTAGATATAATTTCAAGTGATTCTAAATGGGGAAAAAAGAAATTAAATAAGTGTATTTTGTTATTCCTATGCTACTAGTTAGCTGAATAACATACACTAAGATAAGAAGAAATCTGAGACCGATGACCACATCTAACACCAAAAACAGGGTCAATTTCCATTTACAAAACAGATATTTAAGGAGTTCATTTGTAAGCAGATTACCTGGAACATGAAGGGCAATTTCCTTGTAAATAGTCATATACAACTATACATATGACTTATATAATGAATCCTAAAAATTAACAAATACATGTGCACTAGACCGGCATAAGGCACCTTGCAGATGCTTTTATATAAATTATATCTCTTCATTCTTACATAACCTTGGGTGGAGAGTCTGTTAGCTAGCCCCATCTGGCAGATAAAACAAATGGCAAGTGAGGTGGCTTGGTTAAGGTCACACAACTATGATACTATAGGGCCACACTATGACCTACGTCTTCTGGTTCAAAGTTCTACAACATTTCAGCAGGAATACTATCTTATGAATTTTATGAGCAAATTAACCACCAAGCATAAACAACTTTCTTTGGGAAAACACACTCATAGGTCTAGTCTTGGTTAGGTGAAGGGGAATCCTCTGATGCCAATGCTGTTGGAAGGTTTTGTTGCTGAGCAGGTGGTGGGAGAGATGGGAATGGGAACTGCCTGGTATGGGCTAGGGAGGGGCCCCAGCATTGCTGGTGAAGAGCTGTGGAGGCTGGGGTCTCCTGCTGGATCAACCCCAGGGAATGCTCTCAATCCTAAATCATGACCTGCTCTTTCCTTTCTATCTTATGAATACCAGCCTATTTAATTCTGTTACTACAACAACCTCATTAACTTCTAGACCAAATTCTCTGTCTTCTTTGTTCTATGGCTGAACAGAATGCGCTTGAGTTGCTTTCTTCTTTTTTGTTGGGTCTCTCAAAGAACCTCTGTGATTTCCTTACAATTTTAGGGGCAATAAGCAACCACAGAGAGTAATACCCTACAGCATTGCTAACTGTCTCCTTGTTGACACTGCTACCTTAGGGCAAGTCTAAATATTTGAGTATAGAAGAAACTGAATTTTTATTTAGATTTTTGGAAGACTATGCTGATCAGAGAAATTCTATGTGTTCCCTACAGGATCTAATGCAGAAGGAGACAAAATAAAATAACCTGGGATCAGCAGTTGGAGGAGTACCAGTGGTGATTCTACTACTACCACTTCTGCCACCAAAACCAACCATGCAGCCCAGATGAGTGGGAAATCGGAATGAAGTGGAAAGTGGAAGAAGTCAAGTCAGGATAATTCTAAACTGCTAAGGGCAAAAGGGAAGAAGAGAAGTTCCTGTGGTTGTTGACTCACTTGGGTGGTGGGAGAAATGTATCAGAGAAAGCCTCTATTCAAAAAAAAAAAAAGACCCAGGCTGCCAACACCAAAGACTGTGTTGTGTACCTCATCTCTTGCCAGGGTACACTTATAATAAAGATGAGAAATTATTAGCAACGTATCGATGGTCAAGATTGTACAGCAGTATTGTTAGTTCTTGACACTAAGCCATTTCTATCCCTTAAATTTGTATTCTGCCCTTCAGTTACTTTTTATTTTTAATGAAAAAAAATTTTTAAAGTAAGTTATACCCTCAAAGTGGGACTTGAACTTATGACCCTTAGATAAAGAGTCACATGTTCTTCTGGCTGGGCCAGCCAGTCACCCCCTTATAAAAAATTTTTTTTAAAGTAAGCTATATAACCAATGAGGTTTTTGAACTTATGACCCCTAGAATCAAGAGTTATAGGCTTTGATTTTTTAAAAGTACATGAGGAAGTTAAAGTATTGAATCTCCTAATCCTTAAAAAAACCCATTCCTTAGGATCTAATGAAAAAATAGAAGATAACTAGAAGAATAGGAATGACGTTTTCCTGGGAAAATGTTAACTGACACTAAAAAGCATCATTTTCTCTTCTCTTTGAGGGTAGGTAGAGCCATCTTTGCTTAGGTTATTTTTATATAGTAAATGTCATTTTAGCTTTCTTGGTATGCATCAACCTATCTAATTAACCAGCAGCACCAGTAATTCTGAATGGTTGTATTCTTCCTGTGAGAAGGTAATTATGTATTGCTAGTCCAGATGTCTCTAAGACTATAGTTTCAGATTTCTGAGTTAATGATTAACGTGAAATCAGCATGAGAAATGTGATTTGCATTGCTCTAAACCTGTGATTTGGACTCAGAAGTGCCTGCCTAAATGAGATGTTGATGACAATTTCCAGGGAGGTTATTTTTTGGCAACAATATTTTACTAAATTGGCTATGAGACATATCTTGCTCGTTAACCACAAGGCTGCCTGGTCACTTGACTACCCCATAATAAAAAGAGGGCAGGAGAGAAGCATGTACTTTTAGCATCATTCCAGTCCAGAGAATCGGGGGGCAACTTCCTCAGGTAGTCCTTTAGGAGCATCTCATACCGGGGAATCCGCTGAACAGGTTCCAGCATGTGATGCTGCAAGGTCAAGCTCCCACAAATCTTCTGTTTCTAGAATGAGAAAGGTTTTTGAAGAAAGATTTGAAAATTAAGTTGGCCAATCTAAAAACTCACTGTCATAGAACATTCATCAAGGGCAGTATTTCCCTACAAAGTGTGGTCTGTGGATCACCTGCATCAGATCCATCTGAGGCATTGTTAAAAATGCAAATTCTGAACCCCTTCCCAATCTATGAAGCTTTGAGGCTAAGGCCTGAGAACACACACTTTAAAATACCCCAGATTCTTACAACATTAAAGTTTAAGGCCCACCAATCTAGTCTAGGAACAGGAAGAAAAATCAAGCAGAATTTTAAGGAATAAAATTCCAGATTGCTGGCAAACACTTCAATTAGTCATTAGAAGGGTTTGTGTGGTCACATTATTGACTCATACTTCAGAGCTTTTTAAAAGATGCATATATTTAATGAGGTTCACTAAGTACAACTATTTTAAAGGACTCTGGAGTCAGCAGAAACTATTTAATAATAAGGTTACCATAAATGTCTTTTCCTTTGAACTTAAAAAAGACTCCACAAAGAAGAATGACAAGATATGAGCATCTTATTATCTCTCACGAAATTTTAATTTTTCATTAGGCCATGTCAGTCTTTCCATTAGAAACTGAATTCTGTGACTAGATCTCCTTTTCTTACAGCAAAATTGAGTCTATAGCCCTTACTTTTAATAAACTGTTAATGTAAGACAGGGAAAAGATTGTTTGAAAAATAAGATGTGTTCTTGTTTATATTAATCAAACCAAGAATCCCATTAAAATATTTATTGGGGCGCCTGGGTGGCTCAGAGGGTTAAGCCTCTGCCTTCAGCTCAGGTCATGATCCCAGGGTCCTGGGATTGAGTCCCGCATCGGGCTCTCTGCTTGGCGGGGAGCCTGCTTCCTCCTCTTTCTCTGCCTGCCTCTCTGCCAATTTGTGATCTCTCTCTCTGTCAAATAAATAAATAAAATATTTAAAAATATATATATATTTATTGAACTTACACCATGATCAAGGCATTGTCAGGTATTAAAGCTGTATTAAGACATGATGTTTGCATTCAAAGCAAACAAGAAGCTAAAGCCTTCACAGACAAGAGAGCATTCAACATGAACAGTGATGAGGGCAGCCTCTGGTGGGAAGGGAAAGGAAGAAGACCGGGTCAGGCCCAGGGCAGTGGGACATGTAACATACTGAGTTTTGTTTGAAAAAACATATATACAAGGAAACAGGAGATGAGGAAGAAAAGGTAATCTGGAGTAGTAAGCTAAGCTGAATTTAAACTTGCGTCATCTAATGCAGGTTTTTGTGCAGGAGAGGAATATCGTTAGATCTGAGAGGTATTAAGATTAACCTACTGCAGTGTGGCTTTAGAGAGATGTGGGGAAATTAGTTTGGAAGTTACAGAGCAGACAAGGAAAAAAATGTATAAAGAACCTGAAATCAACATGGAAGCTGAAGAAATAATAGCTTTCCATAATAAAATATAAAATATTAATGATATGTTTAGTCATTTCATTTGATTTTTTCCAACAAACCTATCGCATATGTGTATAGGAAATATAGGAAAATATTACTGATCTCTATATTTTTACATGAAGAAACTGTGGCTTGGGGAAGTTAGAGTTTTCTAAGGGTCCAGTGACTAAGCTGCAAAATTCTAGACTTAGGCGGTTGATTCCCAATGCACTATGACAGTTTACAGGTAGGAAATGCTAGAAACAATGACCGTAGAGGCATCTGTAGGACAGGATGGTTAAAGGCCCGGGAACATGAGGGTGTGAAGGCCAAGAAGAATGCGAGCAGTCAACTCTGTATTCTGTCCACATCTCAGTTTAAGTCAAGGGGGCTAGGAAAAGAATCATAGGATCCACATTCAGAAAAGTAGATGAGTGCTTAATCATGACAGAAAGAGAGTGTATGGAAAGAGGCAGGGTTTTTGTCTATGGCTGAGGGAGGAGACTGGCAAAATCCTCCCTGGAAAAGCAACTAGAAAGCTGGATAAAACTGATAAAACAACCATTTCAGCAATCTGGAAACCGACGAAAGGCACACAACAATCTGAAAAGCATTTATGCTTTAAAAACTGTTGACCTTTGGGTAGGAACAATGAGAATCTGTGGCATTTTGGCCTGGGGTCACACCCATTCCTCCCCCAGCAAATGAAGATTGGATGACTGGCAGTTCAGTTGGGTGGGACTGGTTGCCTCTCTGCTAAAGTTGAGAGGGCTCATTAGATTTGGAGTGGTGGGCAGAACATTCACCTAGCAACAGTGTCAGTGAAAGTGAAGGTGAGCAAGTGGGGAAGACCAGTGGCTCGACTAGCCTGAAGCTGTGGTTGGAGGTACGGGGAGAGGAGGCTACACAATAATATTCTTGTCTGAGGCTGTGTGAATGATCAGCAGAGACAGAAGACAGCTTAAGCCAGCACAGTCTCCGTGGCCACCCTGAGGCTATGAACATGCAGACACATGTAAAAGGGTCCAGTGGACTCGAAAATGGTCTGATCTTTAAATGTGTTCCTCTGTGCTGGTCTATCAGCAGACAACAGTCTACTGGCTCTAGATAGTTTAGTCATCTCTGTTCAGTAAGTGTTTGACCCCAAAACCTACACAGACATAGGGGCAATCCCTGGAAAGCTGGGATCACACACACACACACACACACACACACACACACACACACACTAAACCATATACTGAGTAGAGACATTGGCAATTGCACAGCAGAGGAGAGATTTTTATAAATTCAGTCTAAGCAAGTTACTAAACAAACAAAACTAATCAAAGCCAATTTCAGTGGGGGGAATCAGAATCCAGAGCTGCTACAATACGTACACTACTAAAAAAATGTCCAATATTCAGCAAAAAAAAAAAAGTGACATTCGAAGACACAGTCAACTGCTACTATTTACTAACTGAAAAAAGGCAATCAAAAGAAATTGTCTCTGAACACAGACGCTGGATGTAACCAGCAAACCAGCAAAAACTTCAATGTAGCTATTATAAAAATGTTCAACGAATTAAAGGAAATTATATTTGAAAACTGTGAAAAGTATAACAACAATGAATGCACAAATAGCCATTTCCAAGGAGGAAACAGGCATTATAAAGAAAAAAAAACAATGGAAATTCTGGAGTTGAAAAGCACAGGAGTTGAGATGAAAAATGTACCACAGGGACTCAACAGCAGATTCCAGAGGGCAGGAGAAAAAGAAAATCAATGAACTCAAAGAAAGATTAATAGAAATTATACAATCTGAAGAACAGAAGAAAGAATGAAGAAAAACAAATTGTCTCAGAAATTTGTAGAATAACAAGAATACCAATATATGTGTAATTGGAATAAACTATTTGAAGAAATAATGGCTGAAAACTTCTCGAATTGATTAAAAAACACTACACATCTTAGAAACTCAGCCCTAAGAACAATATAGAGTCACATTAGATACATCATATTCAAACTGTTGAAAGACAAAAGCAAAGAAATAAATTTGAAAATAGCAAGAGAAAAACAATTCATCACATACAGGAAATATCAATACATTTCCTAACTTCCCACATAAAACAATAGAGGACAGAGCACAGTGAAATGACATTCATTTTGCTGACAGAAAAAAACCAACAACTATTAACCAAGAATTACTCTATCCAGCAACACAATTCAACTGTGTAGAAAAAAATAAAGAATTCCCAGATAAATAAAGACCAAGATAATTTGTTGCTATCCAATCTCTGCCTTGCAAGAAACACTTATCACTTTATGTGGAAAGGAACTTACTTCAGAAATGGTAACTATAAATGGTAACTATAAATATAAACTAAAAATTAATAGATATATTTAGATATATTTTTCTCATAATCTCCCTTTCAAAGACATAAAATTGTAAAAAAAAAAGTAATTATATCACTGTATTATTCCATCTAAAACACACAAGGATAATGTATATGAGACTAAATGCACAGAGCACAGAGCAACAGAGCTACAATGGAGCAAAATGCCTGTATTTCACCAGAATTAAGGTTAAAATTAATCTGAAGTAGATTGTGATAAATTAAGATGTGTAATATAATTCTTCCAATAAACAGCAGGGAAAAAATGAAAAACAGTTTTAAAATTTAGAGGAATTAAAATGGTAAAATAAGAGTAGTGCCTGGGCGGCTCATTCATTGAGCGTCTGCCTTTGGTGTGGGTCATGATCCCGGAGTCTGGGGACTGAGTCCCACATCGGGCTCCCTGCCCTGCGGGAGGCCTGCTTCTCCCTCTCTCACTCCCCCTGCATGTGTTCCCTCTCTGACTGTATTTCTCTCTGTCAAATAAAATCTTAAAAAAAAAATAAAATGGTAAAATAAGAAATATTTATATAACACAAAAGAAAACAGAAGGAGCAGCAGAATCCCTGCCCTAAAAATCTTGTGTGATCTATAGAATTCCTTTTTGATTTTTAAACTTTATCAAATAGTTACTAACAATTCTGACCAAAGAATCAAATAGAAATTTTTATGGTTTTTTATTAAAGTGTATTATCCAGGTTTGGTGAAATTGAAAAAAAAAATCAGTACACATACATCAAGTGACACACACACACAAACACACACCACCCCAGAATAATGTTTGCAGAATGTCAGGGTTTATGTCAATCATTCTTTATATTCATTTATATATTCATTCCATCATCTCAACCTCTGAAAGAAAGCAAGAAAGGCACAGACCTAAATGGGAACTCACTTTATAAATTTATATGGATCTTTATAAAAGCTAGACTCAAAAGCAAACGGAGAATTTACTGCTCAGCACATGACATGTGCTCAATAAATATGTTAATTTTGCAGAGATGATTTTTGCATAATTCAGAATAGCATAGAATTTGGCAGTCTCAGACAGATGACTCAATTTAGAAAACCAATGCTCTAATCCCTGAGATACAGGGCCTCACAAGATGTCTCAATCTCAACTCTAGATCTAGAAGACCTTATGATTTGAACAGAAAAACTAATTTATAGCCTTGAACAAGAGTCCAATTACCTGAATTTCTTCAACTACTGATTTGAACTGGGGAATACGCTCAGTCATGTTTTTAACCAATTCCATTGCGTTATCAAAGCCCTTCACGTATTCTCCATACATCTTAAGGAATGGTGCCAATTTCTGAAGGATGTCACCAATTCTAGGGGTTGTTTCCCTGCACAAAATACAGAAACAGATCATTAAGATTTCTTAAAGAGTAAGTGAATTAATAGGACTCCAAATGAAGTGATCACTTTCTATATACTCCCTGTGCTTTTTCAGACCCACCTTGCTGCAAAATGGGTAGAGAGGGAAGCAGCACCTTTTTAAAGGGAGTTTACAAATGACTTAGTGAAGAGACTATCTATGCTATGGAGTTTAAAGCTCCAGATTACACCTGATATCTTATCTCCACTAATCAAAAGATAGTTTGGAGAGCAGAGATGAAATTCTTTTCAACCAAAGCTAAAAATGTCCCACAAATGACTGGCTGTAGCTCTCTGTGAAGTACTGCTTCAATTTAAAAGCAAATAACACAGCATTTACTGTGACGGCCTTAGACATATCATTTGCCATCTACTCTTCTTACCATTCTTGCATTCGTTTTTCCAGTTCTGGCAATAGGAATTTACTATGGAAGGCGTTTATTGATGAAATATTAGAAAAGATCTTATTCACCATCTCTGCTGGAAATGAGCCTCGATTTGCTTCTTCTAATAATTTGCAGTAAAATACCTGAATAAGAGAATAAAGCAAACATTACTTTAAATGTATAGGTTACCACCTAGCACTGTGCTAGGCATATAGCGGGCTCTTACTGACTTTTGTTGAATCCGTGAAAAGGTCCATAGTTCAAGAAATAAATCATTTTTGAAATGTCTGAATACATGCTTTGATTGAGAAGAAACAGGCATTAGAATTAGAAAACTTGACTTTAACCTAAGCTGTGGGCCTCTTTGGGGGATGTTAACGTTTTCTATGCCAGAGAATTTCTCACTGAGGTAAAGGAATATACCCCAATGTACAGGTAGAGTTAAGAGAGATGGAAAACTTTATACACAACAATTGTGGTATTTTTCACTCTTCATGTTTTAAATGATTTTGATGACATGTATATCATATTGTCTTTTATAGCAATTTGTTGGCATAAATCTCATTTTCCTTATTAAAATTGTATGGCCCCCTTGGGGAGGGAGGCCATCATAGTTTAGTTCCCATAGCGGAACAAGTGCTTAATAAATATCTGGCCAATGGATAAGTAAAAGTATTTCAGCCCACGGATGTTTTCCTGCTTTTAAGTAATAATGCATGATAACTTGAACACCTATAAGAGGATAAAAGAACCTCCTGTACATAATGAGTATATTAAAAACAATTTTTAAAAATTGTCTTAAGCTATACTCCATTAGGGCTACTATACCTCTTAATTGCCATTCTGTTAAATGTAGGCAGAAGGAGGTCTGTTCCTTCATAATGTCCAGATGGTTGTTAATTTTCTAAATTTACCTCCACTGCATTTTCTTGGGAGGCAAAAAGAACACAAACTTATGTCTTTAAAGACTCCAATAGATAGAATATTGTAAGTAATTAAGACTCTAAAATTCTAAAAGGTCAACAATAATAGCTGACAAGCTAATAGGCAGAAATAACAAAAAATAACAAAAAACAAACACCCACAAAACCTGGTAAGAGGAAAAGACATGTCTCCATGATGGGAATATCTAACATTTCAGGTAGGTAATCCCCATGAGGAGAAAAGTTGTTTCAAAGGTACAAAGTCAACATGAATTGATAGACTTACAGTGAAATTCTTTGGAAAGTGAGTTTTTAAGTCACAAACTCATTATTTCAAAGAACAGAACCCTTAATCTGACCCCTTAAGGCTCAGTCTAACAGGGCCAGAATTCACTCTCGGAACCAACGATAAGGAGGTATATCCAGGATGGCATGCTCCCATGAAGTTCCAGTTTTCCAATGGCAGAAGTGGGACAATTCTTCTTAGAATCAGCACTCAAACATGGCAACTTTCTCTTCCAATAAGGGAAGACTCTATTAACAATCTACCGATTATCTTTTTCTTTTATCATTAAAACAATATTAAGAGGCCTTAGTTTTCAAGGGATTCTTATGACACATTTTAAAACTTTGTAAATGCATATGTATTTGAAATGATACTCAAGAATCCACCATGATGAGAGTACAAAATGGGATAAAGTAGGATGTAATTTCCCACAAACATTGACTGTGCAACTTTATACCAGGCGCCGTATTAAATGTCTCCTACAAGCTAGAACAAGTGGACACTCAAAATTCTTCTGGCCCTATTACTCCATCAATTCAGATGATTCACATGGGGCTAAAGAGGCATGAGACAAACAGAATCAGTGACATATTCACATACGAATTAGAGTCACCAGTCTATTATTTAGATTATAATGGTAACATGGCTCTAGGATCATAACAAATGGTCAAGAAACATAGTAGTGTTTAGTTTTGAAAGATACAGATAAAGAAAGGCATTTTGTGACTCACAGAAAGTCCTTGAATCTGCTCTTTATGAATTGAAAACCCTGTGTCTAGTGAATTCACTGACAAAGCTAAAAATCCTAAAGCTTTCCTTGAAGTAAAGCTCTCACTAGTCAAAAACAGTCATGCCCTTCTTATAGTTTCTAAAACCCCTTGATTACTAAAAAATGAGGTACAATGTCAAAAAATAACCCTAAAAGGGAAAATCTTACCTGATCTAAGAGGTCAAGTCGGTTGACATAAGCTCTTTCTGTAAGCAAAAGTTCGTTGGCTATCTTGTGAAGCTTTTGCTCATTTGTTTCCTAAAAATACAACAGATGTTCACATATTAGAAAATAAAGTATGGACATATTTTTCAAGTAATAAACACTTTATCAAGCAGTAAAACAGTTTTCTTAAGCCTCTCCGGTACCCAATACCTTTCAGCCATGAAGGGTCATCCAACCAGGAATGGACAAAATTAAAAATAAACAATCTGCTAGATTTAACTTATAACATCTTTAGCCTCTGTCAAAATTAACACTATCATCTTTGTCCTTGAAACACCTTTTGTCTTTCTCAGAAAGTGTATTTGGCTCATTTTCTCCCTGCCTCTCTCAGGCCACTCTTTAGCCATGATTTCATCACTCTATGAGATACCTTGTCTAATTATTAGGTCTAGGCAACCAACTTTTTGCTTTTTAAAAAAAGTTAGGGGGGCGCTTGAGTGGCTCAGTTGGTTAAGCGACTGCCTTCGGCTCAGGTCAAGATCCCGGAGACCCAGGATCGAGCCCCACATCAGGCTCCCTGATTGGCAGGAAGCCTGCTTCTCCCTCTCTCACTCCCCCTGCTTGTGTTCCCTCTCTCGCTGTGTTTCTCTCTGTCAAATAAATAAATAAAATCTTTAAAAAAATAAAAAAGTTAGGAAAAAATTTTTTTTAAAAAGTTAGGAAAAATTTCAATCACATATGAGTAAACAGTAAAATGAACCAGTATGTACCTGTTACTAAGATTCAACAGCTATCAATTCATTGTTAATCTTGCCTCATCTATGCTCCTCTCCCTCTACCTATATTATTTGAAATACAAACATTTTATTATTTCCTCAGTATATGTTTACTTAGCCCTTAAATATATTTGTATAGCTTTGCCAGTTCCATAAGAATGGGAACTTTTTTTTTCCTCGCTAACCTGGTAACTCTCTCGTCTTCAATAAAATACTAGCATTCAATAAAATATTGCTGAATGAATGAGTAGCAATCATACAAACCTAACTATTGTTGGACATTTATTACCATTTCGACATGCTGTCAATGTAAGACCAAACTTACCTTTTCAGGAAAATCTTTATCCTACTACCTCCCACCCTACCCCACTCCACCCCACCCCACCAGAACTTTACCGGCTTGGTAATGGTTTCATCCCTTTGCAGTTACCCGGTTTTGGTATCTTGAATCACTCTAAACTTAGTTTCCTACCACAAAATCCAGCTGCCATGAGCTCCTACTCATATTACATTGTTAGCATCCATCCTTTAAGTCTTCATCACTGCCACCCAGTTTTGCTCATATCTCAAGTCCAGGCCAATCAACAGCTCCCAGTTGATCTGATTTTACCAATTTTTTGGCTAGTTAGATGACCTTGAAAGCTGTTGTATGAGCAATCTTTCTAACTCTGCTTTGCCAAGATCATTCTACTTTCCATAGAAGGAAAACTTCCAACAGTCCTCTTCTCAAAGCAGGATAAAATCCAGACTCTGCGTATCATTCAGGGCTGTTCAAATCTCATCTCTACTCACTTCCTCAGGCTTCTTTCCCATTGTATCTTCGCAGGTACCCTTCCCTCCAAACACACCAATCTAATCCACTGTTATCCAAAAATGTCTATGGCCATTCCCAAACCTTTCTTCTTTCCATCCTCTCTGCATGGCATATACACTCTTGCTTTATCTCTCTAGGTGTTTGAGACTTAAGTTTGTTTTTGGATGGTCTGCTGAATTCCCATTCCTTGTCCATGGAATCCTCTTCAACTATCCAAAGCTCTTGGGCTTGCTCCTATTAGAACTCATTTTCTATTTTATATCTAAACATCTTTTTGTTGAGAAAGTTCTACCTAGCTACTTGCTGAAGAACACTTTTCATCCCAGGCCAGTAAGAAACACAGTAAGTGTTTAGTAAAAACTAATAGGAAAGCAGAACAAAGTATATTTTAAAACAGTGTCTAATTTGTGCCAAGACTACATTTTAACTATGTACAAAATGCTATTAAGCTAGAGGAATGCTTCACTGTATTCAACATATGAGGTCTAGTTTTATGCTTTATGCAATATCTGTTCTAATGTGAAAAGTTATCATTTTGCTTTTTACAGCATTGAAATGAGGTATTTGTATGTGAAGTCTTCAGGTAAAGTAACATAATCCTGTAATTATTAAGTCCCACAATTAGTCAAGGTTTTGGTTAAACAACAAATTCAGGGTAAAGTATTAGCATTACCATTTGACTGTTTGACATCCTTCCCTTCCATTTCTTTTCTTTTTTTTTTTTTTTTTAAGATTTTATTTATTTGACAGAGAGAAACACAGCGAGAGAGGGAACACAAGCAGGGGGAGTGAGAGAGGGAGAAGCAGGCTTCCCACCGCCGAGCAGGGAGCCCGATGTGGGACTCGATCCTGGGTCTCCAGGATCATGACCTGAGCCAAGGGCAGTCGCCCAACCAACTGAGTCACCCAGGCGCCCCCCTTCCATTTCTTAATGGTATCCAGATTTGTTCAGTGTATCTATCTTACAAATACGTGGCCTTTCCTCTGGAGAAACTACCCTCATTCCCCAGATCAAAAGGATGGCCTGACTTGCTTAACAATCAAGAATACAGAGTGACTGGTTCAGGAGCCAATGAAGCACAAGGGTATGTGCACTAGAGGTCCCTCCTCTTGGCTCCACCCCTTTCTCCTATCACTAGCTCCTGTTAACAGATCTGCCCTTTTCTGGACTGTTGTGTAAATGGAATTACACAGCATGTGCCTTTTGAGTTCTGCATCTTTCACTTCTCAAAATGCATTTGAGATAAATCCTTATTGTCGTCAGGATTAGTGGCTTGCTCTTTCCAAGCCCTTAGTTTTATTCTAATAGTGGTACTACTGTATATTTTTGACTCACACACACTTTCATATGTCCTGATTCTGGTCTTAACAAATACCTCTAAAGAAAACCACCCAGCAAAGTTTGTGCCATGATAATACATCTTTTATGAGTCAGAGAATTCATTAACCAACAGGTCATATGGTCTGTTATTGCTATGCAATGAAGTCACTCCTGAGGTCTTCCACATCCTATAGGATCTTAAATAGGAAGCTTATAATAAACGATCTTTTGCTGACTCTAAATCATACTGTAGCTGAACTTGGCAGATTGAAGGTATCCTGATCCTAATTTGCAAAATGCAAGGGAAATGCCAGCAGTTATCAGCAAAAGCTGTGTCCTTCCACAAAGATGGCCTTCCACACAGATGGTCTTCTAACCTTGCCATAACCAACACAAGACAAGCAAAAGGAAACTTGCTGACACTCAGTTTAATCACTCACATACAGGTTTACGAAAAGTTATTAGGGACTTCTGTAGTGGAGGTGAGGAAATCACAGACCCAAACAACTATTTCACTAGAAGAACAGCTAACACTTAGTCACTGATGGCTTGTTCTGCATGAGACAATGATATATTTTACATAAATTGACTAAGCCTTATGAAAATTCTATAGAATACAGTATTACCGCTTTATAGGCAGCACACACATACAACACAAAATTCCAAGACTCAGAAAGGCCAGCTAACTTGTCTCAAGTCACACAGTTAAAGGTTAACTCAATCAGATAAACTCTTCTCTCCAATAGGAAACAAGACTGTAATGGGTAGCTGCCTGCAAGGGATAGCACAGTAACAAAATATAAACTATCCACTTGAAAATGAAATGTGATATCTACCAGGCATTTTAATTTTTACATTATTTCTCTAACGTAATTTCTATTTATAGCAGGCTTCTCAGCATTTTAGTAAGAATTATCAGGTATTAAAAATTCAGTCATATTTGATATAAGAACACGATGGCTTCTAATTTTACTATTTCATTTTTTTTCTTTTTTTTAAAGATTTTATTTATCTGACAGAGAGAAACACAGCCAGAGAGGGAACACAAGCAGCGGGAGTGAGAGAGGGAGAAGCAGGCTTCCTGCCAAGCAGGGAGCGGGATGTGACTTGATCCTGGGTCTCTGGGATCATGACCTGACCCAAAGGCAGTTGCTTAACCAACTGAGCCACCCAGGTGGCCCTACTATTTCATTTTATTAAAGAATTTATTTATTTGAGAGAAAGAGAGAGCAGGAGTGGGGTGAGGGGCAGAGAGAGAGGGAGAAGCAGACTCCCCACTAAGCAGAGAGTCCAAAGCAGGGCTCTATCCCAGGGCTCTGAGATCATGACCTGAGCTGACAGCAGAGGCTTAATTGACTGAGACACCCAGGTGTCCCTAATGGCTTCTAACTTTAAAAAATTAGTTACCAAAAATCATCTGTGAGTACATTTAGGGAGAAATACATGATCCGTCTACATGGATGGGTCTCTACTACTCTATCACACTTATGCTTAAATAATTAACCTGTTTTAAAATTGCTGATACACTTGGGATATGGCATGGTATTTTTTTTAAATAGAAAGTTAAATAGATCAAGTTATATAATATATCTCATATTATTTGTCACTTCAAAACTACATAACCGGGCACCTGGGTGGCTCAAAGTCTCTGCCTTTGGCTTATGTCATGATCTCAGGGTCTGGGATCGAGTCCCACATTGGGCTCTCTGCTTGGCGGGGAAACTGCTTCCCCCTCTTTCTCTGCCTGCCTCGCTGCCTTTTTGTTATTGCTCTCTCTGTCAAATAAATAAAATATTTTTAAAAAACTATATAACCCCTACTCTGTGCTTAGCACTTTACTAAGAAGTCATATATTCTTATGATTTTTTGGAAAATGGCAATGGCTATACAACAGATTTAATAAAAAATCCTATTTGCCTAATACACAGACTTCACTTTTGAAAATAATGATAAATATGCTCTTAAAAAACCATCTTACCTCTGATATTCTTCTATAAAATAAACAGATTTTTTTCACTTGCAAGGAGTAACTATGTCCCTACATTGAAAACTGATTCTCAGAGTACTGTCTCAAACAAAACCACAATAGAGTATGTCTAAACAATCCCAACAGAAAAGGTAAGATACACTCCTCTTACAGTAAAAGATGACACAATTTACTTTCCTCTGCTTCCGTCTTACTTCTCTCTGCACAATGCACTTGCTAGGCTAGGACCACACTCCTTTGCATGTGCAGTAACCTTTCAGCAGAGATCCACTGCATTCCCACTAGGTCAGGTTCAGTCTGGGGGTGAGTCACTGTGCCCGCGGGCTCATGAATGTGCTGGGCTGTCAGTTCTGCCTCCCCACTTACAGATGTCTCCAGCTCCTGCAGCTCTTTTCAGACCTTTTGGCATGACTCTTCCATATGGCAGAAGCTCAGACAAAGAGCCCCCACTGCTGCTCACAGACTTCATTTACTGGGTAGGCAGAAACACTTGTGTGGAGCCAGCGATTCATTCTTCAGTGCCCTACACACTGCCACATGCCTCAAAACACCAAGCAGGGGAGAAGATATTTTGCAAAGAACCTCATAAAGGTTCACCAACAATTAGAGTTTCATAGAAGATACTTTAAGGGCAAAGTCTTCAATTACATGAAAATGACTCAGACATTGATATCACGCTTTCCTACTCAATTATGCCTTTTAACTTTTCAGTCCATGTTCTCATGATTTCATTTTAAGCAGGAAGAATTTTTTTTCTAAATACACTGAACTGAAACTATTAGAAGTTCTTATAGTTCTTTCCATATATTCTTTATAGGTTATATTTAAAATAATATGCATATAGGTTATTGGGTTTATGACCAGAATGAATGTTTCTAGGTTCTGGAAGCTTTTACCCAATTAATCAAATTCTCCCATGGAGAAGGCAAATGTGGCTTTGTATGAATACATATGTTTCTGCTTTCCCTGAAGTCCACTCTTTCATAGCAAGATGAGTCAACTTAGGGAATAAACCCTTGATTTTGTACAATTCATGAGACACATCAACATTTTAATAGGTCATTTTTTTTTAAAGATTTTATTTATTTGACAGAGAGAAACACAGACAGAGAGGGAACACAAGCAGGGGGAGTGAGAGAGGGAGAAGCAGGCTTCCTGCCAAGCAGGGAGCCCGATGTGGGACTCGATCCCGTGTCTCCGGGATCATGACCTGAGCCTAAGGCAGTCGTCCAACCAACTGAGCCACCCAGGCGCCCCATTGATAGGTCATTTTTAATGTCGTCCTAGACATCAATGTCTTCCATGTGGCTCCAGGTGAGAATTTAAAATGAGGTCACAATGATATCATCTCAAAAAGCATCTTAAAATCTCTAACTTGTCTTGACACTTTCATTCCAATATTCTACAACTGTACAGATTTTTTTCTCATTATACTAAAGATCTGGGAAGTCAAGGGAGGCTATCACAAGTGAGAGATAGTGACCGCCCTCACTATTTAGAGAGTACTTACTGTGTGCTAGGCATACTATATATGTTTCACATGAATAGTGGAATCCTATTAATATCCTGTGGATATAATTATCCTCTCATTTTTATAGATGAGGAAGCACTGTTTAATGAGGATGGTTAACCTACCCCAAATCTTACAGTGAGTGAGCCAGGATTCAAATCTTGGTCTGTGAAAATAAAGTTCTTGCTTTGTTACAGCTCTTTAAGAGAAGTCCCCTGCGGATTTGTGCAACAAGAAAATGAGACAGTGAGGGAATAAAATACAGATTTTGTGTTCAATTAAGATCATGTAATAATGTCATAAGGAAGGTCACATGGTCTCAGGGAAGATTTGTAATCAGCAAGAAATTTATCACCAGATTCATATTACAGTAAAAAGAATACTCACTATGATACACATAGTATCCCTTTGTCCCTTTCCCAGGGCTTCATTGTACAGTGTCACAAGAATAGATAGTTTTTACTTTAGCATGATCCTTCAGGAAGTCCAAGCCCACTTTTGACCCTGCACCAATATTTTTCCAATCTGATGTCTTCTACACTATTTATTCAGTTCAAAACAGGAGAATAGCCAAGTGGGAACTTTTAATCAGAAAGTTTACGTTATATCCTTTTCAGATATGGCAGGGAGAAGGGCAAAAGAGAGCTTGCACTGAGAAGGACAATTTTGTAACTTGCACAAGATCAGACAGGAAGTAAGTGGTAGCAGATAGAGAACTTTGCTCTTCTTATACCCAATTTAGTATACATTAGACTAAATTGTCCTTTGCCTTTTGCAGAAATTAAAGATCAGGCACAAAGGACAATTTAATATATGCTCACACTCAATAACTGAATTAATCTGTCCCAAATCTGGGCAGATCATCAAAGTAATTAGGTCACTAATAAGGATTTCTGATCATAGTTCCCTAGAGTTAAAAACTTGTGCGTATAAGTGAGTGCACTATGTGGAAATAACCTACGGTCCTCAAGCAAGAGAAACAAACAAAATATAGGAAACCAAGGTTAAAAAAAGCAGTATGCAAAATTATCTCTGTGCATCCTGCAAAGGAGCACGTCAGCTTAACCTGGAACTGACAACTGTTGGGATGTTCACCTGGTAGGATATGCTGAACTTTGGATCTATCAAGGGGTATCTCAGGTCATGAATCTGTTCACCTTGACTTACACTTGAGGAAACAGGATTTTAATTTATGTTTATCTAACAGGCAGCTCACATCATGTTTTAAGGCACTGTTCTAAATCCTTTACAATGACTCAATGATCTCTGCCTCGTAATAATTGTATAAGACAGGCATTATTATTTCCATGTTGCAGATGAAGAAACTAAGGTTCAGAGAGATTTAAATGACTTGTTCGAGGTTATACAACTGGTATAAATGGCTGAGCTGGGTTGCAGACCTAGAAAGTTTGGGTTTTGGGCCTGTCTTCCTGACCACCAGGGTTCTGGTATTGCTCTTTTTGTTTTGTTTTGTTTTAAGGCACATACAACTGCTGTGTTTTTAAGTTCTGGCCTTTCCATTTCTCTCCCACCGATGCCAGTGTCTTTATATGCACTGTGGCCTCCAAACACTTAGCTTTCCCAAACCTTCTGATACATGTCAACATTCTGTTAAACCCCATCTTTGACTCCGTTACCTCCTTGTTCTTTTGGTACTGCGGATTTGCAGAACTTGGCCTCACTCCCACTGCACGTTTGATCTTCTCTTCTTGAGTTTCAGGCCACTCAGCAACGCTGGGGAGACTGCTGAGGATGCCCCTACCTTTGACCTTGGCCCTGAGAATCTTATTCATGTGGCACCATGAGACCTAACCTTCTCCATTGTCCTCAACCCCCTGAGGCTATCTCACTGGTCTCTTTGGCGCTTCCCAAACTGACACATTCAGCACCAAGCCCAAGAGTCACTTCTATACTGTAGCCTTAGTATCTCACTCACTGAGTTCCAGACTTTCCCTACTTCTCAGATTTATGCTAACAAAGAAGAATTCACCCTCTCAGCCATGCTCCAAATCTTTATCTTTGAGCTCTCTTTCCCCCTTTACTTCAAGATATCTTACATAATGGTTGTTTATCTCAAACTCCTTTTTTTTTTTTTTTAAAGTTTTTTTTTTTTTATTTATTTTTTTTATTTATTGATTTGACAGAGAGAAACACAGCGAGAGAGGGAACACAAGCAGGGGGAGTGAGAGAGGGAGAAGCAGGCTTCCCGCTGAGCAGGGAGCCTGATGTGGGGCTCAATCCTGGGTCTCCAGGATCATGACCTGAGCTGAAGGCAGTCGCTTAACCAACTGAGCCACCCAGGCGCCCCTCAAACTCCTTTTCATCAGTTTCCTCTCTGTATTTTCTGCAGTGCCTTGCACAGTATATGTGCAATATAAATGTACATTTAATTTAGTTACCCAGGTTCACTAAGCTAGTTAGCTATAATGTCCCAATAAGGCCAAGGCCTACAGATTACCTCCTAGTTTCATATTCTAAATGATGACCATTCTTACAAGCTCACCAATAATCCTGTGCCCCCTCCCCCAAATCCTGTGGTTCTTATGACATTGCTTTCTCTTCTTTTTCCTCTCACACAACTCACTATGTTCCCCTTTTGATTATGTTTGTGCTCTCTACGGCTTGGTCCTTGCACTTCTTCCTGTTCCTGTACATTCTATTTTGGCAATATTAATCACACCTTCATGTGCATCCTCTTACATTCTTATCCTCTTTCCTGAGCTCCAGATCCGTATTTCCACTTGCTTAATTAATATCTCCAAATGGATGCCTGACAGGTACCATAAACTCAGTAGTACAAAACTAGCCTAATTAGCCATTCTACTTCCTCCCACCATTCCAAACACAATTATGTTCCTTCCTGTCGGCCACCTCAACTATTTTATTAACATAGCAAGAAACCAAGACCTGCCAAATTATATTAAAATACTATGTCTGAGGTCACCTAACTAGTAAATGACAAAGTTGGGATTTGAACTCATCTCTTTTAATTCTAAAGCCTTCATCCTTTTAAAAAAAAAAAAAAAAGATTTTATTTATTTATTTGACATAGAGAGAGAGATCACAAGTAGGCAGAGAGGCAGGCAGAGAGGTAGGTGGGGGTGGGGGGGTGGGGGTGGGGAAGCAGACTCCCTGCTGAGCAGAGAGCCCAATGCAGGCTTCGATCCCAGGACCCTGAGGTCATGACCTGAGCCGAAGGCAGAGGCTTTAACCCACTGAGCCACCCAGGCGCCCTAAAGTCTTCATCCTTAAGCAATAGATCGAAATGTCTCCAGAGTATACCATTTTTGTGAGACATCTTCATGAGGACAATCCATAAGTGCCTCAAATTTAGTGTGTCTAAACCCAATTAAAATTTTGCCCTCCAAATACGTTGCTCCTTCTATTCTCTTGTAGTTCAGTAGGTGATATACCATCTGTCGCTTCATCTAAGCTAGGAGTTGAACATGACTCATTCCCCACCTCCATCAAGAGGCCCTCCGAAACCTCTCCTCCTTGTCCTAACCCACTGCCACATCAGTCCAGGGCCTCATCCTCTCACACCTGGATCACTGCAGCTGCTCACAACTGCTCCATCTGTTTTCCTTTTATCTGACTAATTTTTCTAAAAACCCACAGATGTATAATCATGTCACTTCCATGCTTTAATGATGTGCCTCAGAGGCCAGATAGTATCAGGCTTCTGGAAAGTTTGAAATAACGCAGGAAAACACCTACGTTTAATCTCACAAAACAGGATGCAGAATGACCATATATTAGGCTATCTAAAACTAAAAAAGATTTTTTTTTTTCCCCTAAAAATCAGCTCAGAAAAACAAGCTGGAATGTTGAATACTAGAGCAGCTCTCTTTGGGTGGTGGAAATATGGGTGACTTTTGTATTTTCTATGCTTGGCTGTATTTTCTTGATTTTCTATGAGAATTATTAACTTTTATCCCCACAATTTAGAAAACCCACGGTTTTCAGCGGGGAAAGATACAGTTTAGGTATACAAACCCACTGCAATCTTTAGCTTACGTTTTCTTTTGAAGCCTATCCTTCTACCCCTCACACAATTCTCTGGCCCTCTGACCTCTTCTCATCTGGCCAGAAACACCCACAAATATAGCATCTATCCACTTGTCTCTGTCTAGACACAGCCGCTCCTCCCTACCTTACCCCATTCCCATCCAATCTCAACTACCCAGTGACCATCCCATCACTTTGTTTCAAGCTAAATTCAACTGCTTCTCAGCAGTCTGCCCTGCAATCAACCCTCCCCCAAGCATAGGTCATTCCTTACCTGTGTTTGCAAAGCAAGGATCACACCATAGCATGGGGATTTATTTATATCTCTCTACCGGGTAGACTGAGGCTTTGGAGGCAGGGTGTCTTGATCATTTGTTTCTAGCACCTAGCACAGTAAGCCCCACATACTGAATTTACAAATGGAACAGGTGTTTTTTTTTTTTTTCAGGTATAGGCTCTTTTAAGTTCATTTTTTTCTCATTTTACATTCTTACACCTTTTCAATATACCAAATGGAGTCTCTATAAAATAAAGAACTTTCTAAATTCACCATTCAGTTCTAAGTGAATAAAGAAAAGCTATCCTCAAGACTTTTACGCACTATATATATATGGTTGGAGGGACAATTTTTCTGTTATTCAACACATTGCTTTAAAAATCCTACAACCTCAGGGAGAACTTTCACTGTAATACTAGCAACAACGAAGACCGATTAGTGAAGCTAGATAACTCCATTGCTTCTGCTGTCTTTCACATTCTTGGAATGGAATCTGAGTTGGCAAGAGAAGAAACAGCTAAGGAGTAAATTACTCTTTGTCTTCAAGTCTAACATGATCTCAGCAGCTGTTCCCCCTTTATTTTTCAAGAAGAAAAGGCAAAGAAATTGAAAGCCTCACAAACAAAGAACTTGCAGCTCATCATAAGGAAGAGACAACCAAGGTTAGCATTATGTTTTAACTCCCAGAAAACTCTGATACCTCATATTATATCCTGCAAAATCCATAGTGTTAATAAGATTCACAATTAAGAGAAATTAAAGGGAAAAAAGGAAAGTGAGTTAACCTGAATTATAACATTGGTTTTCTATTTGCACTACTTCTGAATTTGATTCTTTCATTCTTTTTCTTAAGAGATGATTATCTTCTTAATTTTTGAATATGTTCAAAGGTTATAAACTCTCAAGGCTTATGTTAAATATAAGTAAAATGGCAAAAAAACAAAGCACTAGAAAAAATTTGTTTTTTTTTAAATGTTTCTATAAATCTCTACATTTCTCTATCAGTTTTATCAAATTTCTATCTTCATCAATTCCTCACTTTATTATATAATTTCTTTCATTTTTGGTGAAATGAAAGACTAATTTTAAAGGTGTCTGTAATATTCTTTTTTTTTTTTAAGATTTTATTTATTTGACAGAGAGAAACACAGCCAGAGAGTGAAAAAAAGCAGGGGGAGTGAGAGAGGGAGAAGCAGGCTTCCCGCTGAGCAGGGAGCCTGATGTGGGACTCGATCCTGGGACTCCAGAATCATCACCTGAGCCGAAGGCAGTTGCTTAACCAACTGAGCCACCTAGGGGCCCCTGTAATATTCTTGATAAAACTACTATTATTAGATTTATCACTATGTTGTCAATAGCAGATTCATAATTTCTATCAACTTTAGTCTTAGAAACTGCACATCTGCAGTTTATATTTGGCTTACAGTATGAAATACAGAGGAAGGAAACACTAGTAAGTTTTAGGAAGATCTACAAATACAACCTGCTAAAGTATATCTTGGAAATTAAAAGGCTCATGAAAACTATAAAAAGAAGTGTTTATAATATGGCATAATCAATGAATGCATTCCACATTAGTGCATTTTTAATGAGGCTTACGTACTGAGGCACATAAATCTGAGGAAAAAAAATAACCATTTTTAAATGAAATTCATTCTAAAATGTCCTGACCCATTTACCTGAGTCTCTTAATATAGTTAAGCTATTTGTGATAACCCAGATTTGTCATGCCAAGCAGGGATTATAATATTGTTACCCCTGATACCCGCAAGTACGTAGGCGCATGTAACAGTTTCCTGCCCCCTGTCACTCAGGGGTTTTAAGGTTTCCTTCTAACAACGTCTCCGCCTGAGTAGACTTCAGTCTTTTACTCTCTTGTAATACATAATTCACCTTGATTTAAAGATACTGATAACACTTTATGAGTAAGAGCTAAAGGTGTCACAAAGTGCTCACAATTTTCCTTTACTTCAGAGGTTTAAAAAAAAACTACCTGCTTACTCCGAGGTGTCTAGTTATATTCTAGATCACTGACACTGCAAAAAGTTTAAATATTGGAAAAATATAGCTTTGCTAAAGGATGGTAAGAACAATAGTTTCGATGAGGTATGTATTATCTTTCACATGGTAAAAGTAACAATATTCTGTAGTCACCACTGAAGTGATTCTTGATCACAATAACACATCAGATATCAGTGAAAGTTACACACGCTGACACGATTTTCAAGTCGGTTGTCATTATTAATAATGACTGCTCAAGATCTATTTTAGTGTGTACTTGCTTTTCTGAAAAATCTCTGTGATTTTCCTCTGCTCCTACCCCTTCCTTCCCCAATCCCTCATTCTCCCATTCTTGGCAGGCATTTAAGAAATAGCCCCGCTCATTTAATACTGGTTTAAATTTAGCTAAGACTATTGTGATGTAAGTCCTTACAATGAGTTACATAAAGATGAAAGTAATTTCTTTCAGTTGCCTGCATAGTGAAACCCAGATATTCCTCTGTATCTTAAGAGGTTCAACACAGACAGTTCAAGAGGAAGCTGATAATACGGATTATACTAACAAAGGAAGATACTCATAAACAACAGCAGAAAATTATTATTACATTATCACTGAAAAGAGCTTTACGATCAACCCAGTTAATATCCTTTAACTAAAGGCACAAATAATTTAATTGATTTTTTTAAGATCATACCACTAATTAGTGGGTGAGCCAGAAGCAGCACCGAAACTTCCTGGTTCCAGTGGCTCTACTGTATATGACTAACTTATTTTTAACATTTCATTTTTCTTTTCTAACTGTGACAAATATATATAACATAAAATTTACCACCTTAACATTACTAACATTTATGTTTGCATATTTGAACAAAGGCAGTGTTAACAGATATCAGAGCAACAAAGGAAAACATATTATCACAGTGTAGAAATTAAATCCTAATACTCCCTCTTATTTATTTAAAAAAAAAGATTTATTGGGGCACCTGGGTGGCTCAGTTGGTTAAGCGACTGACTGCCTTCAGCTCAGGTCATGATCCTGGAGACCCGGGATCGAGTCCCGCAACAGGCTCCCTGCTCGGCAGGAAGCCTGCTTTTCCCTCTCTCACTCCCCCTGCTTGGGTTCCCTTTCTGGCTGTGTTTCTCTCTGTCAAATAAATAAAATATTAAAAAAAAAAAGATTTATTTATTTGACAGAGAAAGAAAGAGGGAGAGAGGGAGAGAGAGAGAGAATGAGAAAGAGAGAGAGAGAGCACGAGTGAGCACATAAGCACAGGGGCTACAGGCAGAAGGAGAGGGAGAAGCAGACTCCCTGCCCAAGAGGGAGTCAAACATGGGTCTTGATCCCAGGACGCTGGAATCGTGACCTAAGCTGAAGGCAGAGCTTAACTGACTGAGCCACCTGGTGCCCCCCAACAATACTCCCTTTTAGGTGAAAGGCACATGTGGTGTTTTTGTATCAACAGCTCTGCAGAGAAAACTGATTTTTGTTCCTATTTACAGCATGTGCTATCCACTACTCACATCCCCACATCAGAGAAAGGTCAGCTATACTTACTACTTCATTGCCCTAGTTTAATAAGAAAGCCCCTATTTAAGTCTCTCCCAAACCAAATACAACTCATCTATGAGAATGTACAGATAATAATATAGGACAGGGGGAAAAAAAGCACTACCCAGAAACCAAAGGCATTACCAATGAAAATATTAACAAGAATAGCTCTTACTGTTTTACAAATACTTGCTGGTGGCATCATCCCAACTATTAAAGGATAAATGTAGGAGTCTTGAGCTTCTTGAATCTAACTTTCTCTTCTGTTCACCATAGTTCAAGCACAGCAGCACTACATCAAGATGTGGTGAAGAGATTCACTTTGCAGTGCCCTGTCTCTTTAATGTTTCAGATAATGTTACCAAGTATGACTCACTTTTCTTCCACCCACTTCCTTATTTAAACTTTCCCTGCCTGACAGTCAGCACTTAAAATTTATTCACTAACTGAAAGAAAACAAAGCCCTGACTTTTTGTCTATTTGGGACCTTTTTCAGGGTTAGTAAAAACTGTACCAAAACATGGATTTCATTTTAAAGTTGTGAACACATCAATCACTTTTTACTCTGCTATTTCAATATCAGTCCTTTTGAATTTCTCCCTTTGTTAATGCCACTTAAGGCACAGCACCATAAAAAATCCTAAATAAATTCAGAACTTGGATTTGTCATTTACAGATTTTCCTATAATTGCCAAATTTTCAATTCTCGACTGTCCTACACAGACTGTTATTTATAATTAAAAAGAGAAACTGAGCAATAGAAACTTTTTTGGGTTTTTTTGTTTGTTTGTTTTTGGTCCTCAGAGACATAATCAACTTTCTCTTCCAGGGAACTGTATAATGATGCTTATATTGCACCTTTGATCCAAGAAATTCCAATATTTTAAAAACTGGTATTTATTAATTCAAGAAAGAACGCTTTCTTCCTCTCTAAGTAAAAACAACAAATTTGTGATTTTCCTATATTAAAGTCTTCAGAATGTTCTGACTCTCAAAATTATAATAAAAAGATCAACAGAAACTACACCAGAAAAAGTGAAATATTTCCTCATAGGGTAGGGGAAAGCACTTTACTGACATGAATAAAGGATACAAATGCAATGGTCTTGTTCCTAGAATTGTGTCAAAGCTTCGCTGTAGCACAGGTGAATTATGAACATATCTCTACCAACAAATCAGCTCCTTGTAAGCTTAGATTTTGCACATGGGCAGATACACCACGGAATCAGTTTCACTGACTGCAGCCCTCCTTAAAAAGGATCCGAACTTCTAGTTTGCCACAGCCTTCCCTCTCTCTAGTACACTACTTGTGGATGCTGTATTTGTTGATACTTCCTGCATTTAGGCACTTAAGTTTCTGATATTTTTTTGCAGCAAATACTGCCCTGGGAGTCAGGGCACCAGGGTCCAGGCTATTATTGTGACCTGAAAAATCGCTTCAGCTTTTTGGAACTGTCTCTACTTCTATAAATGAAGTAGAAATGAAGTTGTTTTTTTTTTTTTTTTTTTAAGATTTATTTATTTATTTGACAGAGACACAGCGAGAGAAGGAACACAAGCAGGGGGAGTGAAAGAGGGAGAAGCAGGCTTCCTGCCAAGCAGGGAGCCTGATGTGGGGCTCGAACCTGGGACTCTGGGATCATGACTGAGCCAAAGGCAGACACTTAACGACTGAACCACCCAGGCGCCCCCTAAGATGATCTTTAAAGAGGTTTCTAAATCCAAGATTAAGTCAACTGTTTTAAAACTATACTAATTAGAAATTTAAAAAAAAATTAGAAGCCTGGAAAGAGTTATGATTACAATCTGTTGACTAATTTGTGAGTACTTCTATATTTGTGTCCTTAAAATAACATGCAGGTGCATGTTACTCTTGCAGGTCTAGACTAGAAATGTGTGAAAAGTGAAAATTACACAATTTCCTCCTGCTTAGCCCATAAAGATTAGGGATCTAGCCCTTATATCTAGAGCAACAAAGAACAATTTCTTCCTCTCTGAGTAAAAACAAAAATTTGTGATTTTCTTATATTAAAGTCTTCAGAATGTTCTGACTCTTGAAATCATAATAGAAAGATCAACAGAAACTACACAGAAAAAGTGAAATATTTCCTCATAGAGTAGGGAAAACATTCATTAGCAGGTAATGCTTAAAAATTGTTGAACTGGTGGTGTGGGTGATCTGACTCATTCATTTCACTGGTGCTATTAAATAGTTTTAAAAACAGTGGAACGGTTGGTGCTTTCTCCTACTTATGAGCCGGTCTCATGCTTTACCTTCATCTCCTGGTGCTGGTCCAGCTGGTCCAGTTCCAGAGGGCTCTCTCCATCTTCCCGCTCTTGCACCTTGGCTTCCATGTCTGCCCCTCCTTCTTCCAGGGGGAGCACCTGGCTGGCCCTGGAAGTCCTGCAACTACTGTCAGAAGCATTTCCATCATCGTCCTTTGCTGTGGGGGATGCAGGGTTTGTGGTTGCTTCCTCGTCTCCTTCTCCGTTCACTAGGCTCACAGCAAGCAAGGGTTCCGAAGTTTGAACTGGAGTTTCTGGGCTAAGAGTGGCCACTCTACCCTCCTCACATTCCATCTGGTGTTGTGCTGCCATCACACCATTAGCCACACCAGTCTGTACACCCTGAGTTGGATCTGTGTCATTTTCTGGCTTCGGTGGTGGGTGCTGGGGGAAGAGCTTCTGCTGAGGGGTGGTTGTCAGTGTGTGCCTTCCTGGGGTTCTAGGAACATTCAGGTTCACACCACAATCTTTCTTCAAATCACTGTAATTTGATAATGTGCTAAAAGATAAAATGTAAGAGAAGCATGTGAATACTGGCACGGAAAAGTTCTAGAAGACAGACCAGCTTATTCCAATTGAAAGGAGACATTTAGTGAAGACTTTTTCCTCTGATGGTTTTAGAACCATGGATTGGACTAGTCAGGCACTGTTCTGAATCTTTGGGGGGCTACACACACTTAAGCAGACATCTAAGTAAAGATGGGAAGGCTGACCATTTGCTGCAGGGTCTGGAACATCTCCTTGCACTGTTGTCAATACGGCACATCAGTAAGGACTGAAATGTGAGAAGTATTTATAGTGAAAGTCATCTTTTCCCAAGACTTTTACTTTCATACATATTAAAAACAAGTACCGTCAGACCCCAATTTAGGAACAGGCTAGAAATCAAAAGTTTCTTCTGTTTAGAAAGCAGAACACACTCTCAGAAATGTTGTTACCCCTGCTGCCATAACCTAACCGACTTCTCAGCTTCCCGTCTCCATCCTCTCATACTCAGTCTCTCGAGGTCAGCCATCGAGGTCAAACTCTCTGAGGGCACCCTGTACACTTAGAAGGTAAATCTGGCATCCTGCCTCTGGCCTAGGAGTCTGTCCACACAAGCCCTGTTCAGCTTATTTGTCCTCACTCACTGTCTCTTGCCACTCCTGTCTCCCTGCTCTTCCCACACTCCCAACAAGCCACTCTGTGCCTTTAAGGGTCTCTACAGCTGTTGTTCTCTCTGCCCAGGGTGACCTTCCCCAAGAAATCAGTGTGGCTGATTCCTTCCCATTACTCAGGATTCTGCTCAGCTGTCACCTCAAAGAGGCTTTTTTGGATTATTCTAACTGTACTCTACCATAAACTACACATCTCATTTGAGTTTTCCTTAAAGCCCTTATTATTTCCTGATATTCTATATAACCCTAATAGTACAACAGAACCCAACTGCCATCATATTACAACGTCCCTATATAAATATTTGCATAACATTTTAATCTAGGTTTCTGGGGAGGAACAACATAAATCTCTGGGCTGCAGTTTTGCAGAGATTCCTACGACCTAATAAGGAGAAAAAATGAATACAGACTGATGCTCTGTGAGGGTGCAGACCACGTCCGTCTTGTTGTCTGTTTTCCTCCCACTTCATAGCACAGTGCTGGGCTTACGGAAAGTGCTCAGGGATCAATAATGAGTAACAGTAACTGTCCTGGTGATCACGGCAGTCATTCAATAACAGCAGCTAACATTTATTAATTGCCAGAAAATGCATGGTATTCTTTACATTATTTGTTTCACCCTCATAATCATTCTAAAACAGGACCCCAAACTAGAGACATTGAAGCTTAGAAACCTGCACAATGAGGTGATGTCACACGGCTAAGAAATGATATAGCTAGAGTCTGACCCTGAAGTGTGACTCCAAATCCATGGTCTTACGTTCACATTGTAATACATGCAGGAGGGAATAAGGAGCAGTGAGTATCCTGCATACAGAACGTGGGAAGAAAGTCCAAGTCTGGCCTCGTCCCCAGTGCAGACAGAGATTATAGGCTAGAGGACACAGCAGCACAGTCCACGGGCAGTGCTCAGATGTGTGCTACCTTCTCCCTCCACATTTTACTCCTCCCAGACACTGCTGACTTGGAATGGAGAATGGAACAGACAATAACCACAGATGGCCAGAAAGTTAAAGACATGGTAAGTTCAACACCACAGGAAGGTAAGGAAAAATTTGGCAGTGAAAAATGCCATATATAGAAAAGTTGGTGGTTATCAATGTAAGTAAGTGTCACATACTCCGCTGTTAATATGTGCCTTCTAGGGGAGTATACCCTTGGCCTAGACGATTTCTCAAGAAGTCCTTGGAGATCTGAATGGCATGGTCTTCCTTTTCTTGCCCATATCAGCATTCAAAAACCCAGCAGAAAGATGGTCAGCAGATCTTGCTTAGGGTTTTTGGAAAGGTCTGTTTTGGAGGAAAGGTAAGAATTTGGGACTCCTAGGTGGCTCAGTTGTTAAGTGTTGGCCTTTGGTTCAGGTCATGATCTCAGGCCTTGGGATCAAGTCCTGCATTGGGCTTCTTGCTCAGAGGGGAGCCTGCTTCTCCCTCTGCTTGTGTTCTCTCTGACAAATAAATAAAATCTTTAAAAAAAAAAAAAAAAAAGAACTTCCCGTGATAAGTCATCTCTAGGGGACATGCACATGGAAGTGGGATAGAGATAAGGTTGTGAGAAGTCAGTAAAAAGCAGTGGTTGAACCAATACATATATTCCTGCTGTTTTGTGGATGCCAGACCATGGGGAAAAACAACTGGCCTTGAAGTGTCCTTAGGAAAAATCAGTTTTCAGTTTTGTGCAAGATGTTATTTCTTTCTAAAATCCTTAAATCTTTCATGGGTTAAAAAGACTAGCTTCTCTTACACTAAGAAAGAAAGAAGAGAAAGGAAGAGAGGAAGGTAAGAAGGAAAGAAGGAGGGGGGAGGGAGGGACCGTAGTAATACTTACATACATAAATAAGTAAATAAATAAAATTCAGGTGCTCCAAATATATCTTCCAAATCACTCATCTTGATATAATAGCGTTACTTGCATTACTGCAAAGAGCAAAATTCTGATACAAAAAACTTAATAGTGTTTTCTAATAGTTGGTGACCTATGACCCCACCTTTCCTGGCAGTTTATGGTGGTAACTTGACCTACTGAATCTCTAGTCCCCAAAATGCTACTTTAAGCTGTAACAACTAGACTAAAACCTGAAAGCTACATATACTGTAGGCACATGGACATCACTCAACAGGAAATACAACTTCCCATTCAAGTCCTACACACTCAATCAATGCTAACTGGTAATACCTACTAGTAATACCTCACTAAGAACATATAATCATTTTTCATATTTTTCATACTGGCAGTAGACTGCTACAAGTAACACCGCCCCTTCATCAAGATTTGCCAAAATACATTATATTCTATCTGCACTTAGAATAAGTTTGCTTAAAATGTCTAGATTACAACACACCCCTCCTTAGATGCAACCTTTAAACTTTGCATCAAAAATGACTTTGAATTTGTGAAGTCTAAAAGAGTAAAAGAAAACTGGTATTAATAGGTGGAAAAACTATGTACATTTTGTGTATGGACAGGAATGCAAATAGTGGGTTACCAAAATGGTGAGAATCACAAGGCTCAACCTTTTCAATACTGACCTATTAAGGGCTTCCCACAGCTTCCCCCAAACCCGGTATGCACCATAGACAGGGGTCAGGGCTCCAGCCCTTGCCGATATTATGCAATCATTGGACATGGCCCTGAGAATCTACAAATACGAAAGGTGACTCTTGGTGCACCTGGGTGGCTAAGTCACTAAGCATCTGCCTTTGGCTTGGGTCATGATCCCAGGGTCCTGGGTTCGAGCCCTGCATTGGGCTCCCTGCTTGGCAGGAGGCCTGCTTCTCCCTCTCTCACTGCCCCTGCTTGTGTTCCCTCTCTCGCTGTGTCCCCCCGCCCCCCCCGTCAAATAAATAAAAACCTTAAAACAAAACAAAAAAATGAAAGGTGACACTCTGTGCTACTGAATCAACTTTCCCTGAGAAACAAAAAATGTTAAAGTGGAATTAAATCATTCTGGTAAAAATCACTATAATTTAAGATAGCAAAGGTATTAAAATTCCTACTTTAGAGGGAGAGATGTTGAAGTTTAAATATTTATGACTCAAGTTCCCACAATTGATTGGGAATGAAAATGAAGACAGGTTTCTGAACTACTTTTCTTTTTAAGAACTTGTTTCTAAATATAGTCTCATTTTAAATGAAGGATACTGCAGTTTTGCACTTGGTCACAATTTTCAGAAGATTTTTGAAGTATTTCCAAGCTATGATCCACTATGTAAATAATAATAAATCCTGCAAATAAATAATGCAATCACCTAGCAGGAAACCACTCCCAAATATTACACTGGAATGAATGGAAATATTTGCCTTTAAGGATGAAAGGAAGGTTATATATATTGTTTAATATTTAAATACAGACTTTTTGTGAAAGATAAAATTAAAGTCCTTCTAAAAACTTTTTAAAATTCTATTTATGTCAGTGATGGGAATTCTGAGAAAAAGCGACTGAGGTCATAAAAGAGAAAAGGAACTTATGGGAATTTATTTTTACGTTTAAGTGACAAATTCATATTTTACCTACTTTTTTGAAACATTAGGACTAAAAAATGTAAAATTATATCTAATAAACACAAAACTGAAACTTATTTTGCTATTGGCCATGTCTCCTCACAAAACCTAATAGGATATAATGGAGTGGGGAGAGGGGTAGCTGAATGGATACTGAAGTCTCATGTTAAATAAAAAGTGGGTCAGAAAGAAGGCCACAGAGATGGCAGAGGCTGCCAGAAATTACAGTCACAAACACGCAAAGTGAGAAACACAGAGAGACAACCTCCTGATTTTCCAACCCAGACATCTAGCTACCCATGGCATGACCCCGAGGCATAACACAATGTGACATAAGCAGATACAAAGGAAATGAGGGCATGTTATCAATTGATCTATCCAACACACCATGTGATGAAAATGCAGAGACCATGCTGCACACAGGGAATATACGGTGAATGATGGTTCATATTTAAGGATTTTTAAAATTTACTCTTTGTAAAAGCCTACGAAACCTAGTAGAATAAAATACTTATGATTTAGAAAATCTATTACTCTATCAACACACACACACACACACACACACACACACACACACACACGCACGCACGCACAGCCTGGCTTTCTTCTTCCCTCCTCTTTCTCCCATTGTGAATTAGCTCTTACCTGCCACCTTCAAAGCGACTGATGAGATCTGATACCTTACTGGGTTTTTCTTTTGAGACACAAGAAGCAGAGGCTGGTTTAACTTCCTCCATCCTTGGTTTCTGACTAGATAAAGCTTTATGTCTGGGGGTTTGGTGTATATTGGACGAAGGTGAATTCCGCAGATATAATGGCTTTGGAGGCACTGTAGAAGAAGAATTACAAGAATTCAGTATTTCACTGACACGTACTTTGTAACAAATGAACTGGTGCCATGGGTTCAAAAATCTTCAGCATTATCAAATTTGTATAAAGGGGTCTGTCAAATTTGTACTGAATCTCAACTAAGGGATCTCTATCTAGGACATTTGCTGTGTCTTGTGGAAATCCCACCTCCAAGATTCAACTGGTTCTTTTAATTTTAAAAGTCATTTAAAATAAACATCTAGGCATCTACATATTGCTGTGAACTTCCAACGCCTATTAGAGATAACGTGGTAGTTATTTATCTAAACAGAGAAAAGAAAGTACCAAATTTGAAACTAATTCCTAGGGATATACTGCTTGTTACAAAACAGAATTTCTAAATATAGAGTAGTAACAGAATACAGGAAATTAGGAAATCAGGCATTAAAGCCAACAAAACAATATCAAACAGTAATTACTGTAGCATCTTCCCATTAACAAAAGCACATGAGTTCATTTGATGTTAGATGACATCTTTCACTTTACAGTTCTTTTGAGATAAGTAGCACTATTCACCTCTTAGGTCTATGAAGGTTAGAGTGGTTAAGTGATTGCCCTAGAGGAACAGGGCTGATCTGATTTTATGACTGGTACCCAGACTCTAGTTCCTTCCTCTGTCAGCATTGCTCCTTATCAGAAAACCAGCAAAAGGAGGTTACAGGAGTTCTGTTACTATTGTCTGCTATGTTAATAGTTGGCTTGCATTAATACACCACAAATTATTTGCTTAGTAGTAAGTCCTTCCCTCAGTTAACAGACCATTTCCTGAAATATTAAAATCTATAAAGTTTCTCTAACAGATGAGAAATTCTGTAGATGAGAAAATATGCTCTAAGTGCCTGCTTCATCAATACAGGAATTACTTCAATTTTGAAAAGCCATATAATTTCCCTTTTAGATTAACATTCTGGGTGGGTAAAGGATTATAAAACATGTATGCATTTTTCTATAACTGGTTCCAACAAGTCAAATAAATTCTTTGTTTTTCTTTTTTTAAATCCTTGTCCTGACTTCCCAAGAAACGGTAGGGAATCATGTCTCCTTCTAATTACATGTCCCATTTTCCCCCAGCTGGTTACCCTGGTTTCCAGTCCTCTCAGTTCTTCTATAAATTCGGCTGACAGCTTCCTGATGCTCACTGGCCTAGATGTCATCATTTCTATGTGAGTTATCAATTTTTACAAAGAAAGAAAAAAAATACACTACAGGTATAACAATTAATTCACCTCATTCCCCTTCAACACAAGAAGAAAATCCCAATTAAAAAATGGCATGCTTCTTTTTACGGAAATGGTATTATTTTCCAAGAAATTCTCAGGGGGGATGGTTAAGTATAGTATCCATTGAGAAAGAAGGGACTTATATAAGTATGACATTTGTTAGTTTTAAGGAAAAATTTCCTGTACAGAATTATACCAAAACAGCAAACTATGACAATATCACACACACATGTGCGTGCACACACACACACCAGTTTTAGTATTAGGAATAATTTCAACATTCTTAATTAGAATATTCAAAAAAGGAAGTGAATGCATTCTTTATCATTCTATAAAAATTGTTATAAAAAGTTATAATTCGTCCATCTAGAGTTTACTCAGTGAACATTATTTATTACATATCAGACAGTTAGTTGCTTAGAAGACTCAAATAACCTCTATCAGCCAGTTTCTGAGATAACTTCACTGACTTTTCCCATCTCAATTATGCCTACCTCAAACTGTTTCATAGCATTGTGTACTTTGTCTCCAAAGTGCTTATAATAAATTATGATTAAGTAGTCATAAACAGCATTAAATAAAGCAGAAATAAAAGGTTAAGTATAGTACAGATGTAAAGCTTTCTCTTCAACAAGGCTGGAGTTCTGTGAGGGTGGGAAACAAGTTTATTTTAATCACAAATATAGTTACAGTAACCACATACACAGTGCTTGGCAAATCTGTGGTAGACATGAAGGAAAAAATTAATGTCATCAAGGAGTTCATATTCTAGTGAGGAGACAGTTTAATGAGGTTGATAAAAGTGGGCATTCGGTACTGTTATTTTAGAAGCAGATAGGAGGCATCTCATCAAGGGAGACAACTCAAATGGAAAATAAAGAAAATATGCACATTTTAAATAAAAAGGCACAAATGTTACATCTCAAGATGATATATGAATGGCTAAAATGTCAGAACACTGCCTTAGAGGGAAATAATGTGTACTTTGGCCAAAAAACATTACTCATGAGTAAAAAGACACTCTCATCTTCCCCGCCCCTGTCCTCTCCCCTCATCATTTCTCATCTATCTTTTACCCTAACGAGGTCAACATTTCCAAATGCTCTCTGGACATCTCCTAGGTGTTCTATCAGCACCTCCGCTGAACATGTCTTGAACTCAACTTACTACTTCTTCCCTCTGTAGCCCAATGGATGTAAATAGGAAAAGCAGTGTTTAATCTCACCAATAATCAATGAAATTGAAAATTAAATCTAAAACAGGATTCTACTTTGGCCCCAACAGGTTAACCAAAAATTTTAAATCTGACAATAACAAGTGTCAGCAAGGATATCAAGCAATATGATTTCACATACATTTTGAGAGGGAATATAAATTAACAGAACCATTAAGAACTTGACATTTCCGGGGCGCCTGGGTGGCTCAGTTGGTTACGCGACTGCCTTCAGCTCAGGTCACAATCCCGGAGACCCGGGATCGAGTCCCACATCTGGCTCCCTGCTCGGTGGGAAGCCTGCTTCTCCTTCTCTGACTCCCCTTGCTTGTGTTCCCTCTCTGACTGTGTTTCTCTCTGTCAAATAAATAAAATCTTAAAAAAAAAAAAAAAGAACTTGACATTTCCAAAATACAGATGCTACAGAAATTCTTACATATCTATTACAGGATTTCTTTAAGTTTTTACTTTTTCATTAATTCAATATTTACTGAATACCTATTAGGTTCTATGTACTTGATCTTATCATTGAGCGAAAGGAAAGTTAAGAAACAAAAAACCTAGTAAGTAAACCATATATGAGAAGGTGGTGAAAGCAAAGAAAAACTAGAGAGGACTAATGCAAGAACAAGATTAGAGGGATCTGGAATATAGGGAGTGGGGGAAGGGCAGACTGCAGTATTACATTAAGTAGGGTATTCAAAGTGGGCCTCTTTGAAAAGTTCAGATTTGAAGAAGACTCAAAGTTGAGGGAGTTATTTTGGGAAGAGTATTCCACTCAGTAGAGACCGAGCTAGAGGCAATGAAAGCCAATGTGACAGAAGCCAAAGCAGCAAACAGGCAAGAGAAGGCACTGAGGTCAGAGTGAGGGCCTGGTAATCTGGTAACGCAGAACCTGGTGGCGCACTGTAAGGAGAGTGACTTTGAGTGAAATGTGAAGTCACTGGAGTTCTGTGCAAAGGAGTAACATGACAGGACTTCTAGCCAACTATGCCTCTCTGGCTGCTTTGTTGAGAATGTCAGGAAACACCGTAGAAATAGGGTAAAGACAGGGAGAACAGTCAGGAGACTAGTGCAGAAATTCAGGTGAAATAACGGTACTTAGAGCAGGTAGTGAGAAACAGGTGGATTCCAGTATGTTTTAAAAGCAGGCTTCCTAATAGAATAAATGTGAGGTATGAGAGAAAGACAGAGGAGCCACACATGACTTTGGAGACCTTTGGTCTAAACCACCAGAAGGATAGAACTGTCATCAACTGACACAACAGATAAAGCAATATTTTGAGAGATAGGTAGTCCAGTTGTGGACATGCTAACTTTGAGATATCTAGTTGACTCTAAGGAAAATGGGCTCTATTGCTGTCAATTTTATAGACCGTAAATAGAACAAAAAATTTTATTCAAAAATATCCAATCATCTGAAATAATTACCGAGCATGAAAAAAATGAATTGTCAGCTTAAGTTTGGAGATTGCCAGGGGATTCTGATTACTCTCATTTTACTTACGATGGAAAACAATGCCTCTCTGGCTGCTTTATTTTTACATAAACTCTACGCCCAATGTGGGGCTCGAACTCACAAGCCTGAGATCAAGTCACATGCTCTACCAATCAAGCCAGCCAGGTGCTCTCCACAGCTGGCTATTTTTAATACATTATAAATTTATAACATATATTTAAAAATGGAACATTACACATAGGACTTTTTAGAAGCAAATAGGTTTGAGTTCCTTACATTTACTTAAATTATTCAAACAATAATGTGGTTTTTGAAGTTCATGAAACTTTTTTAAATATTAAGCTTTAATAATTGATGAGTGATAATATATGGGCTCTAAAAAATAAACAACTGTGGAGAATGCTGTGGATCAAGGCTCCTGAGAGAAAAAGAACTATTAGCTTTAACTGCTAAAGAAGTTATTTTGAGTATGTCTAACATGGCAGGCAATAGGCCCATATTAAAAAGTGGTGAACAAGAAGAAAGACTTATGCTGTAAGTTGCTCAGTAATTTATTTGTTTGGCGGGTAGGATCAGTATGAAGTGAATAAACCATTGTTTTCCATGGCTTTAGGGTATTTTCTGAGGCTGAGGCAAAACAACCCCTAACTATTAAAGGAATCCATTTCAAAAGCTACAGCCTCTTACTTAGATTCAAATAGAAACTTATCTAATCTAAAATTTAGCAATTTCATTGTTTTAAAACTGTAATTGTTCAAAAATACTTGTTGGTATTTTTTAATTGATATAACTGACATTATATTAATTATAGGCATATGATTCAATATTTGCATATATTGTGAAATGATCACTAAAGTCTAACACCCACCACCACACAGTTACAATTTTTTCATGTGATGAGAATTTTTAGGCTCTCTTCTCAGGGATTTTCCAATACACATCACAGTATTTTTAACTACAGTCACCAAGATATACACTATATCCCCATAACTTATTAATAAACATAAAAATAAATACCTGATGTTCCAGACTCATTACTACATAATTACCACTAATAAAGGTATTCAATATTGTCTCTCCTTTTACATATCACTAACAGAAATGGTAGCAATGATATTATTAGCATTCCACAGGAGAAAAAGAAAAGATGTAATTATGAGCTCTTTTGAGGATCCAGATCAGAGTTTCTCAAACTACTGACATTGCAGGTTGGATAATTCTTTGTTTTCAGGGGACTAGCCCATGCACTGTAAGATGTTGAACAACATCCCTATACTCTCCCTACTAGCTGCCATCAGAAACTGCCACACATGGTGTCAAGCAAAAAAGTCGAGACAGTATCAAGGGCGGGCCATGGGGTGGGAGTCGGGGAGCTGCAAAATTATCTCCAGTTGAGAACACTTATCTGAAATAAGAATCTTCAATTAGGGGCCCCTGGGTGGCTCACTGGTTAAGTGCCTGCCTTTAGCTCAGGGTCCTGGGAACCGAGGCCTGCATTGGGTTCCCTGCTTGGTGGGAACCTGCTTCTCCCTCTCCTTCCTGCTTGTGCTCTCTCTCACCAACCCTGTTACTATCTGTCTCTCTCTCAAATAAATAAAATCTTAAAAAATAAAAAAAAGAATCTTCAGTTAAAGTTACATAATGGATCCTGAAGCCTCACTAGGGTCACCAATCATAATTTGTAAGGGATTTGCCATGAAATGAGAATAAAGGTATCAGTGTGATAATCCCTGCATCTGCACAGAAGTCTCCATTAATAACCCCTTCCTTTCTTTGCCTCAGTTACCCAAATATTCTTAAAGGTTTAGAGAAATTAAAAGTAAGCTTCTCGGTGGCGCCTGGGTGGCTCAGTTGGTTAAGCCACTGCCTTCGGCTCAGGTCATGATCCCGGAGACCCGGGATCGAGCCCCATCTCGGGCTTCCTGCTCGGCGGGAAGCCTGCTTCTCCCTCTCTCACTCCTCCTGCTTGTATTCCCTCTCTCGCTGTGTTTCTCTCTGTCAAATAAATAAAAATCTTTTAAAAAAAAACAAAAAAAAAACTAAACAAACAAAAAAAAGTAAGCTTCTCTTCACTAGAGGGTGGGGAACACTTTTATTTGGCCCCTGAGTAAGTAGTGCCCAATTTATTTGGCAGCTGATCTGACAATACCAACACGTAGCCTCATTTCCTGAATGTTCTTCTCTATATAGCACACATTCTTCCAAGCTTTAAACAAAGAACAGAAGAAACAAAGGAGACGAAACATGGCTATGGATCAGGGAGTCATTCGACAAGCATTACTGAAGGCCTGCGATGCAGTGCGGGATTGCAATACAAAGGCAGAAAGAAACTAAGATGGAGGAGTGACATACAGAGTAGGTCAGACCGTAATGAATGAGAAAAAATAAAGTAGGTATGAGGGAATATGAAATGTCAAAGGTGACAGTGGGGTTAAAATTTTAGCTGGGGAACCAGAGAAGGGCCAAACAATGAGTGAGAGTACTTTTAAGGAATACAATGTTCTCTAAATCATTTATTTAATGCCTGGAAAGAGTCCTTATAATTATGTAAAGTTATACATATTAATCCATATTCAGAACAGGAAGTATAATATCAGTACTGATATTAATATTAAATTGATATTTAAATACCAGTATATTGACTTTAATATAATTCTAAACAGCAAAAGCAAGATCAAGTGTTATCTCCCTAAAGAATATGTTTTTTTGGCACATAGCAGCTCAGGAAGGACACTGGTGTAATTTATCTCAATGAACTATGAAAAACAATGAAGTAATGCATCTTCCCAAAAAATGCTTTATAAATAATGAAATTCCTGTTTGTGATCTGGGCAGTTACATAAAACTGAATTACATTCATTTTTTTATATTCTTATTTCATTTGATCTTTGTCAGCGCAGGTCTAATAAGCAAGACAGAATTTTGTATTTTGTAAATAAAATAGCTTAAATCATGATTACAAAAATTTCTATGTTCATATTCATATCAATTATATAGGGAGAAACACAGTGAAAAGAAAAGGTTATAAACTCATGAATGAGTCATTTATTTGAATCATCAATTATTTGACCTCACTTGATAGCCTCACCCCCCATACCACCACAAATACAGCTAGCAGTGAGAACAAAAAGAAAAATGTCCCACACTCTGACAGATCTTATTTTAAGCCCCTTTCTATTTAAGCACCTTTAAGACTCTTTCAGAAATTCTAAAAACATAAGAACTTTGAAGAACTTGTTCTTTTATGATGTGTTCTCTGTAACTTTTCTTTCAAAGAACAAGAGACCAAAAAGTAAATACAACATAAATCAAATAGAAATTTTTTTCCAGAGTATAGCAATTCTGAAAATGCCCAGTATTATTTCTTGGCTGAATGTTCAGCATTTGGTACAAATAAAAATCTATCAGGAAGAAATTACATATTAAATCACAGTAGGGCTCAGCTTTGTGTTAATGTTTCCAAAAGCCTTGTTCTCTGTCATCAAAATTGCAGTTTTGTGCTCTTCAAAGCTAATACCCAGTTCACTAGAAATTTCTTGCTCAAAGGAAATGGTCCCTGAACAAAACAAAGATTTCCACCATTAAAATTGTTTTTCCCCTTATTAACTGCTCAATTCTTGAATGGAGGAGCCATTTATTTTAATATCTGTGGATGACTTTACTTAAAAAGCCTTTTCAAGCTCTGGTTCCTGACTAGTATAAAATCACATTCTGGGGTGCGTGGGTGGCTCAGTCGTTAAGTGTCTGCCTTCAGCTCAGGCCATGATCCCGGAGACCCGGGATCGAGTCCCACATCGGGCTCCCTGCTCGGGGAGGAAGCCTGCTTCTCCCTCTCTCACTCCCCCCCTGCTTGTTTTCTCTCTCTAGCTGTGTTTCTGTCAAATAAATAAAAATCTTAAAAAAAAAAATCACATTCCTACTAAGTATATTAAGCACAGTTTTACAGTTATCTGTTTCACAGATCCTCTGACATCTAGGAAGTCATACTGACTTTCTAACAGTAGTCATTCATTTGTCACACATTTATTATGTAAATAGTATGTCAGGCCATGTACTGGGTCAAGCATAATGCGTGAAGTAATCATGGTTCCCTTAAAGGGACATGTAAATTTCAGCAACAAGAAAAGAATCATATTAGACAAATATATAAGGTGTTTTAGGAGCAGAACAAATACCCAACTCTGCCTGAGACTGATTTTTTTTCCCTGAAAAAAATAAATGCATCCAATATCTCCCATTTAAAGCTTAAAACTCCTTCTTTGTCATTATAATTTTTCTGGGTAGTCTTCGTCAATAACAAAACACCCAACGTGATAAAAACAAAAACAAAACATACCTTGTGGCTTTGGACTTGCAGCTGAGTGTTTCGCTGGCGTTTTTCCATTTATTCCCTGAGCCTCTTCATTAGATACATTCTGATCAACCTGTGGGGTTGTGCTTCTTTTCAAACAAGGTGGAACTATAGTGATCTTTGGACAGGTGCTGCTGCCTAGAAGAATTCAAAAAGAAAGGGCAGGTCAATAGAGAGGTGGAGCACAGCTAGGTCCTGTGAGTTAAATTTCCTCTTATCCCATGAAACAAAAACAATCAGAGAGAGAAGACGAAGCAGAGCAATACATTTCCCGTGTGTGCTGGCCTTGACAGAATTTCTTGGGGCAGATCTCATTCCATGTGCTTGAGCAAACTTGTAATGCATATTGACAGAGACCGTGGCACACACAGGTGCATGCACACACACATGCCCACCCCCCTCCCTCCTTTCCTTGCAGGGCCACAGAAAGGGCAGAATGCAGCCGCTATGGGGGAAGGCAAGGACAGGAGGGCCCCAGCATTCATCTGTTGCAAGTGTTCCTTTCCAGCAGCGAGGCAGTCACCAGTCATTGAGCGACTCCAAAGAACAAAGCAGGAAAGCATGACACGACATGACAGCTGACCTAAACACTCTAGAAGAATGGGTCAGTGAGAAGCAAACACACAACACCCCTCTCACCCACAAGTTTACTCAGACTCCAGATCTACATATATAAGCTAATACCTGAATATTTTTTTGAAAAAGGATTATACAAATGATACTTCCTTACCTATAGCTCAAAACTCTAAAATGTTAAGAGACTAAGATACATCATAAGACATATGGGAAAATAGATCAATTTTCTGTTCAATTCTTGAAATAAGAAGTTAATTGTTGAATTTCAGAGACTTTTTAAGAAATCATATGCCACTGATTTTTCTTTATACCACTCGTATTAAATCTTTCTTCTAGTTGACGGAATGATATTAACAACAGACTGGACCCTGCTTAGAAGAAAATAAAATTTCTACCAGGAATATTATGATAACTAAATAAAAGTATTCCATTTAAGAAACTATCTCTGTTCAAAAAATAGTTTCATTTTTACAGAACCCAAATACTTGGAGAGAGAACTGTAAGATAAAAAGCCTTAATTACTCAGAACAAGAAATGCTAATGAAAACCAATCAACTTTTTACTGAGTAAAATAATTATTTTATTTTGATTATTAAACAGTATTAAAAACTGTACATGATGCTTTACTTTCTGTGTTCTCCTTGAAGTTTATCTTGGTAAAACAAATTTTAGAAGATATTAACCATTCCGAGTATTGTCAACAAGTTGGAGAGATCCAGTATGACAACAAAGTAAATGGGTTTTCATCAGGCACCCTTCTGCTAAAACTGGCTGCCAGCTGGATGAAGCACTGTTTAGCCAAATAGAACAAAGGCTCTGAATCCAAGATTTATAGATTATTTGACAGTATGCTATGACAAATGCAAACAGAAGAAATAAAAGCTCAAATCTTTAAATATGTGATTCTATCTACCTTTTTAGAAAAACTATGTGAAGGAGGCAAAGTCTAACTCCAGAATCAATAGCATGATATCCAACCACTCAGTCTTTGGTTAGGAGCATTGGGATGTTTGCTCCACAGTGATGCCAAGGATGGCTTCTTGGTCCTAAAGGCCACCAGTGGGGGTGTGGGGTATGGCCTTGGGACAGAAACAGTGAAAAGCCAGAGTTGAGTTCCAAATCAGAGGCACAAACTGTAATGTGATTGTAAAATGAGGGACTGAAAGCAAGAATGTGATTTACGGCAACAAAACTATAAAAAAGAGGCAGCTAATGGGTTAAATGAGAAAACAGATTATACTGAATCTTTGAAAAATAGATCACACCACATATTAAAAGATGAAACTACTTTAATAATTAGCCTATTTAGAAACAAAAGATGTCTTGAAGAAGTAACTTAAAATTAAAAACTAGACCCTTTCTGGATAGCAAACGCTCAGGGTACGATGGGTTTTATGCGTGTCATTATTTATTAAAGAGTATTTCCCATGAATGTGCCAAATGCCTGCAGTAAAAAAATCAGCTACATATCCATTTTCTTACAAATCCATTAAAGTCACGTTTACAATTTTTTTTTTTTTTTTTTTTTTTGGTCAGCAGCAATAAATCTGCAGTCAGAAATTTGATCTTAGGTCATTACATAAAACCAGTTTACAAACTTTAGCCACCATCTATAGTATGAAAATATGATGAAAGATATAGAAAACACATTTTTAAAGGGTTAAGGAAAAAACAATCAAAAAAAAGCAATGACAGGGGCGCCTGGGTGGCTCAGTTGGTTAAGCGACTGCCTTCGGCTCAGGTCATGATCCTGGAGACCTGGGATCAAGCCCCACATCAGGCTCCCTGCTCGGCGGGAAGTCTGCTTCTCCCTCTCTCACTCCCCCTGCTTGTGTTCCCTCTCTGGCTGTGTTTCTCTCTGTCAAATAAATAAAATCTTAAAAAAAAAAAAAAAGCAATGACAAATAGGCAACAGAGACCATTTGTGGCTTCAAAGCCAAAAATATAATTTTGAAAGATTTTATTTATTTGAGAGAGCGAGCACATGAGAAAGAAAGCAGGGTGAGAGCCGATGGTGAAGCAGACTCTCTGCTGAGCACGGAGTCTGATGTGGGACTCCACCCTGGGACTCTAGGATCACAACCTGAGTGGGAGGCAGACGCTTAACCAATGGAGCCACCCAGGCACCCCAAGGCCAAAATATTTACTATCTGGCCCTTTACAGAAAAAGTTTGCTAACCACTGTTCTAGGTCAAACAAATCATGGTAAAAAAAAAATAAAAATGTGGCATTAAAAAAAAAAGGCCATTTCATTAAATACTTCATCTTCTAACATCTTGAAATAGCAATACAAAGTAAAACTTTTTTTTTTTTTTGAGTGTTCATGACTGACTCAGCCTACTCACATTTGGAGACAGTTCTTATTTGGGTGCCAATTGCATAACAGGGAACCAAAACCAAAATTGCAACCAGATGGTTCACCTATTCAAGAAATTTAATATTAACTTTTAGATTCCAGCTTACCAAGAAGAGTGACTAAACAGTCAATCCTGGGCTCAGATACAACAGTTACATTACATTAGTGTGAGGGAAGGGGACCTATTTAAATAATGTCTCTTCCTGAGGGTTGATAATCTTTTCGGCCACTGGTCCTACCCATTCTGCGTTCCTCTGCATTTGGGTTACTGATTTATCCTTGCTGGGTCGCATCTCCTGTATGGAATGTTTAGATATATGCTAACTGCAAAAGGCCTCAGATAGTTTCAATTAATCAGTGCAGCCTCATCTTTGACTGCAACTGGAGAGGTTACCACTACGGCTTCACTTTCATTTATCTGTCTTCTTTTGTATCACTTGTGAGTGGCAAATAATCCCTCTTACTGGTTAGGGTGACTTTGTCTCCTATTTGCAAAACTTTGTTTTTTTGCCAAATCATTCTCAAAATTTTGCCAAATCATTGGCAAAATTATTATTATCACTATTTCAAGAGTGTGAAATAGTTCCTTCACACTCTTTGGCCATCTATTCCAAAGCAAAGTCCACTCAGTTCTGTGATTCTTCAGGCTGCTCTCTTGCCATAGTATCCATTCCCCCTAGATCACATCTTTCTGGCCTTGCTATGGCCGTGTCTATACTGCCTCAATCATTCATGACATCTCTTCCAACAACACCAAGTCTCTAGTCTGTAAAAGCTCAATGGACTCCCCTCCTTGGGATAAGAGGGTCTCCTGGATTTAAGAGGTAAGAAGTAGTGTTCTAAAGGAGACCAACTTTTTAGGAGTGCATTGTCCAGAGTAAAGAGATACCTAAAAAAAGAAACAAAATCTTTATTTATTTATTTTTTAAAAATATTTTCTTTGACAGAGTGAAACACAGCCAGAGAGGGAACACAAGCAGGGGGAGTGAGAGAGGAAGAAGCAGGCTTCCCGCCGAGCAGGGAGCCCAATGTGGGACTTGATCCCGGGTCTCCGGGATCATGACCTAAGCCGAAGGCAGTCACTTAACCAACTGAGCCACCCAGGTGCCCCAAAATCTTTTTTTTAAAACAAGATTTTTTATTTGACAGAGAGTAAGTATGCACTGGGGGAGGGGCAGAGGGAGAGAATCTTTAAGCAGACTCCCACTGAGCCCAGAGCCTGAGTAAGGGCTCAATCTCACAACCCATGAGATCATGACCTGAGTGGAAACCAAGAGTTGGATGCTAAATCAAACTGAGCCACCCAGGTGTCATCCGGAACCCAACCCCAAAACTTAGTTTGAAATATTTTTAGATTTTCAGGGAACTGCATCCAGGTTCCTAAAATTAGCATCTTATACAGCCATGGTATATTTATCAAAACTAAGAATTCAATATTGATATAATACTAAACTATAGATTTAGTTCAGATTCCATCAATTTTTCCACTAATTTCCCTTTTCTGTTATAAGATCCAATCTAAAATGTGATTATGACATGTGAAATTAACTCTGAACCCTAGGTAAGGTGGTATCTGCCAGGTTTTTCCACTAAAAATACTACACATTTTTCAACAATGATTTCTTATCATCCCTTCAAAAACTCCCCATTTGTCCTATAAATTCAAAGAAGGATCATATCTCCCATGTGTTACCTAAAATACCTTGAGTTTGTGGAGAGGTTACCACTACAGCTTCATAACACCTACGGTTGGGTGTTATATGTAACTAAGGAATCACTGAACACTACATCAAAAACTAATGATGTACTCTACAGTGGATAACTGAATATAATAAAAAAAGAAAGAAAAACAGAGATTTTTTTTCTTTAATTAACCTATTAAGGTTATAAAACTCATGGTTAACAACTCTTTTGCAAAGAGGAACAAATCCGAATTCCAACAAAAAAACCACTACAAGACCACCGTGAACACCCATGAAACCAGCCTGAAATGTGATATTTCCCACTTCTGGACCGCCACGAGAGACAAAGAACATCGGCAAAAAGGTAGAAACAAATTGGAGGGTCTGGAGGCTTGCCCCCAGAGACAGGGGAGTGGGGGAGGAAGCCCGCAGAGCTGAACCATTGA
>PITA01007586.1:0-90492 GCA_004023965.1 Spilogale gracilis | reverse complement strand
CCGGCCGGGGGTCGCGGCGCAGGGCGGGAGCGGGGTTCACGGGGGCGGGTCGGCCGGGGGTCGCGGCGCAGGGCGGGGAGCGGGGTTCACGGGGGCGGGCCGGCCGGGGGTCGCGGCGGAGCGCGGGGGCGGGGGTCGCCCAGGAAGGCGGGGATACGCCGCCGCGCTCCCTCCGCCCGCCGCTCCGGAACCCCGGCACCCCCGGCCCTGAGCGCGGGCGGCCGCGGCGGGCCGGGGCCCGAGCGGCTCGGGGCGCTCGGCTCGGCTCGGGCGGGGGCGGCGGAGTCGCAGCGAGCGCCGGGCCGGACGCGCCTCACCTCCGACTTGGGTCCGGCGGGGCGCGGAGCCCGCGGCGCCTCAGTCTCTCCGAGCTTCGCCTCAGCCGCACTCACTTCCGGGTTTCGGGCGCCATCTTGGGGGCCCGCTCACTTCCGGTCATGCCGCGGGGGCGGGCCCTCCGGTGGGCGGGGCCGGGGCGGGGTCCCCGGGCTTCTGGAGGCCCTGACGCCTCGCTGCGGGGGCTGGGACTCAGTTGGCCACCGGTTCGCATCCCAGCCCGGCCAGTTTCTGTTGGGACCTTGACCTGTAGCTCACTTGCGAGCCTCAGTTTCCTCCCTTGCAAACGTGAAGATCGAGTTGAATCTGTCCCACCTCCAGGCCGACCCCACCCTGCACTCTCACGCCTGACCTTTCAGCCGTGGGGTTCTCGCCTAACCCAGATCTTAGCTCTGAAGCCCCCCACCTCAGATACTTCCTTGAAACCCTAAGAAACGGCCCCGCCCCGTCGTGCTCCCTCCCTTAAATGCCTCTCCACCAACAGTTCTCTGCTTAGTAACCTGTCTCCATCCCAGTAGGAGTTCTGGGTCCTCAGGCATCCCCTGACATGGAACCCAGCACATAAGGGGCGTCAGGTGAGTCCCAAGGGAGCAGGATCCTCGCAGGCCAGGCCAGAGGGATCTATCTGAGTCGCTCCCCTTCCGGCTTCCTGGGCCTTGATGCAAATGAGGCGGGGATTTGCCTCAGTGCCAGGAAGAGGGTGGGACTGGGCTTTGGCACAGACAGGAGATTTCTGGGGACTTGAGACCGCTGGATCACCGTGGGGTGGGCCAGGCCTGTTCAGGCAGACCCAGGCTGGGAGGCACCACCCCTTCCCTAGCTGGGTTTTTAGTAGTGAAAGCACTGGGACCATGCCCCTGCCTCCCCACCAGCAGAGGCCTCCGTGACCTCTCCATGTGCCTGTTTGCTTGCTCAGTGAACTCAGCCTGGCCTTGGACTCCACCGAGCTGGGGTCCCAGAGGACTCGGTTCCAGGCCCACCCTCAGAAAGCTCCCAGTCTTGGGGGGACAGAGCCAGAGCAGCCTGGGCCCAAGGAGAGGTGAAATATCAGCGTAACGGATTATGGCGGGACGCGGGGGGAGGTTGAAGCTGGGGCTTTGAAGTTCAAGTAGGAGTTTTCCAGATAGACGAGCATAGGAAGGGTGGTCCAGGCAAATAAAAGTTGTTAACAGACCCGTAAGGGTCTGTAAAGGAGATGAGTATGTTTAAAGCCTATTTGCCCCCTAAAAGCCAGACCAGGGTACCCCTATACACAAACCTGCGAGCACAAGGAAGCAGATGGGGAAATCGAGACCCAGAGAGAAGTGATTTATTCAGAATGAGCTTTGCTTTGGAATGTGTAGTTTTCGGCAAATTGGGTTGTAGTCTTGACTTTGAAACTATTTTTCATAGCTAGTAAAAATAAGCCCTATTGAGCAACAGCCAGTTAAGATTCAAAAGCATGAATAAGCTGACATGAGGGGGATAGATGGCTTCCGGGGGCATTTTCCCATTTCCTCCCACACCGGACCGGCCACATAATTTGTGGTGCCCAGTGAGCAATGATGAAGATGGAGAACCGCTCGCTCAAAAACTATTAAGAATGTCAATATGGCGACAGCGGAGGCCCTGAGTCACACACTCCCCTGAGGCCGGCCCTGTTCCCGACATGACCTTCCCAGGTGGGGACTGCTGTTACCTGTGTCGGGCCGGTGGGGGAACGGCCGTGCGGGGCTGTCCAGGAGCAGGCACGGGGTCACGGAGCCTGACTCGACTTTTGCCACGTCCACCTCTAGAAACCACAAGGTGTCTGTGGGTGATTTTGCCTGAAATCGTTCTACCCAGGCCGGGGTGGGTCCAGCCGTCTCAGCCGGGCGCAGTCTGCCAAGTCTGGGGATGTCTAGGGAATTAGTCAGATTCGGGGATTTCCAGGGAATTGCAAGAGGCAGTCTGGGAGAGCAGAAGGGACAGGGCGGCCGAGCTGGAGGCCTAGCCTGGGGAGCGGCTTGGCTAATGTGCTGTGTGACCCCTCGACAGTTACTTAACCTCTCTGTGTCTCCCTTTCTCCACCTGTAAAATGGGGATGGGTATAACACGAGTAGCTGCCTTCTGGGTTATTGAGATAGCACAGGGAGCAGGGCCTAGTATCTAGCTGTTAGGACTGTTTGCAGATGAACTTCTGGATCCTTCATCAGAAAAGTCCACAGCGTCACCCTAGTGACTGCTGAATGAACTGATCACCACGAAGAAGCCCAAGGCTGGAGGTCCATAGAAGAGGGATTTTTATAAGGCTGTGAAAGGCAGAGATGGGGGCCCTGGGCAGTCCCCAGCTCTCTGGCTCAGGCTGCAGAAGGCCTCCCTGTGAGGGCAGGGACATGCCCAAGGACGTCCCCTCCTCTGCTGGGGACCAGGCTCACGGAAGGCCCGCAGTCTGGGTGGCTGAGGGTCAGGGAGCCTCCGCCAAGCCCTCCCTCTGTCCTGGTGCCATGCAGGGACCCCCACCTCCCCAGGCGTCTGGACCAGGGGGGAGGAGGTAGGGCCGCAGGTAAAGTGCAGGACACCCAGTCACATTTGAGTTCGAGGTAGGTGAGGAGTAATATTTTAGTGTTTAGCATGTCCCTGGCGGTATATGGGATATACTTACACTGAAAAAGCAGCGCCTGTCTGCTTAGAACCCACGGGGAGTCCTGTGTTTTTCTTGGTAAGATCAGGCAACCCAGTGTGGGGAGACCACAGGCAGAAACGGGATCCCAGAACCAGGCAGGGCCGTCTCTGAAGCGCAGGGCTCTGCCCGCCAAAGGCGGCCCTGAGACCCAGTGAGCGCGGGGCAGGCAGCTGCGCTCACTCTGTGCACGGAATCTTGTTGTTTTAATTGTTTCCGCAGAAAACTTCAGACCAACCGGAAAGTCGGGTCCCCTGGGGGCTTCCCTGTGGGTCGAGGGGGAGATTCTTGGGCTCCCCCTCAGTTTCCCTATCTGGGGAAGGACTGAGGAGACCCCTAACCTCAGTTTCCCTCCTGGGAAGGACTCCAGGGCTATACCTATCCTGCTGTCCCCAGATGAGGCTGGTGGAGGGCTCAGCCAGGGAGGAGGACACGCCTGCCGGTTCCAGCGGAGACCCTCCTCGGACCTGGGCAGGTGAGGTGGGGCAGGTGGGCTGGGCCTGGCGCTGCCCTGGAGCGGGGGCGGGGATGAAGCCACTTCCTGTTTCTCCACATTCTGGAAAGCCCCGGCGTTCCCCAGCAGTGGGAGCGCCTCCCAGCCTGCCTCCCGCCCCCCTCCCAGCTCTGGGTCCCTCACCGCTTCTCCTTTCTGTGCCCACTTCCCCTGGCTGCCCCCCAGCCCTGCGGCTCTGCTCGTGCCTCCCTTCTCCCCAACCCTCCTCCCGTGCCCCTCTTCTCTTTCCCTCTCCAGCCCTTCCCATGGAATAGAAGGGGAAACTGAGGCAGGGGCGGGAGCCACGTCTGTACCGTTCCTGCTCCGTCACTTTCTGTCTCTGTCCCCGTGTCTCTCCATCTGTCCTACGCTCCATCTCTGCTTCCTGCTAGCCCAGCTGCCTTCCCCGGCTGACCCCACCCTGTCGCAGCTAGCTCCCCTGTCTCCCTCCTGGCCCTGTCCGGCCCAAGCAGGGCTGCCTTCAGGCCAGGACACCGCCAGGAACAGCAGACCCGTCCAGTGGGTTTGAGGTCCACCGCGGACAGGATCCCCACCTGTGCACTGGGGCTGAGACGCCCTGGCTGCAGGGGTTCACCTTGATCTCCGAGCAAGCACACCCCACCCCCCAGGGCCTCAGGTTGTGGTACAGACAGGAAGGAGGAGGGTCGGCCATCCACCCCCAGGGGCCACGGACTGTCCTGCAGAGTCAGGGCGCAGTCTTGATCCCGGGGGCAGTAGGAGGCGACTGAAGGTTGTGCCGCAAGGGAGAGGGGTGGTCTGGTCAGGGAGGGCTGAGTTGTCGCTCCTTTGGACATCGCCTCTCAGGCTCACCTGGCTCGAGTCAGAGGTCTGAGGGCTCTGAGCTGCGGCCCTGAAAGCCAAACAAAGGAGCCGGACTTGGACTTCGCATTTCTGTCTGTCGGGGGCCTGTAGTGAGACAGGCTTGAGCCGGAGAGGAGTTGGGGTGGGGTTGGGAGAGGACCTCAAATGTCCCCTCCCGAGTCACAGGGGGCATTGGCTTGGCGTTCTCACCAGAGCCTCTCGGAGCCTCAGTAGCAGAGGTGCAGCTGGGGCCGGGGGTCTCAGAGGGGCTGCAGGTGAGTGCAGGAGGGAGGTGGGCGGGGCTAGCGGTAGGCAGGGCACCTAGGGGGTGGGGGGGCAGAGAGAGCAGGGCATGCCCCCTGATGCTCCAAGGACACAGTAGTGACACCAGGACACCCCGCCCAATGAGGGTCTGAGCAGCTAGAGGAACCCCAGCCCCTGCCCCCACCCCGTCATCCTCCCTGCTTAGCCTCGGCACTCCGCACTGATGTCACCTGCGCTGGGACTTCTGGAATCTTCACCTTGGACCTGCCCTGCCCTGAAGGGAAACTTCGGCCGGCCGGGCTGACTCACATCCACGTCCCTCAGACACCACAGGCCAGGCTCCCGGGGGACACGTGCTGTCCGGGGGCACTTGAAGAACTTCATGGGACCCCAGTGCCCCTCAGCCCCGGGGCTTGGGACAAAGCCAGAGCCCCCAGCGCTACGTCAAACGTCCCATTAGAATCTGCAGAGCAATCTGGGTTCTAGTAGGCGAGAAGGTGGGGGGCGGGCCCCGGAGCTGGTCTGGGCTCTCCTGCCTCTGCGGGCCGCCTCATATCCCATGGGTGGTGGGGGCTTTCAGCTCTAGGACCCTGGGATTAGGAGTTTCCCAGTTCAGATCTTGGCTCTGCTGCCCAGGGGCTGTCTGACTGCAGGCAAGTTATTTAACCTGTCCGTGCCTCAGTTACCCCATCTGTGAAACGGGGATAATCATAGTACCCCTGCAAGGGAGAGTTTTTGTGAGAATTTGGCGAGCGGCGCTTGAGCAGGGCGTGGGGAGCGGCGAGGGCCTGGTAGCAGCAATGTTTGCAGAAAGCAGGACACGCCGTGGTGGCGTGGTTCCTCGGAGCCAGGAAGCACAAGCAGGTGAGGGACACGCACACTGACCCCACACACGAGGCGTCCCTCGACCACAAGCAGGAGCCCGCGACGCACAGGGAGGGAACCTGACCCAGAAGGCCCCGCCGGGAGGCAGTCCACTCGTGTGACACCCAGACCCGGCTCTCCCGGACGGGAAGGGGGCTCGCGGGGGCCAGGGGGTTGGGGATGGATGGCTGACGGGGACCTGATGTCTCTGGGACAACGAAACGCCCTGACCCAGAGGTGTGGTGGCCGCACAGCTCTGCACATGCAAGGGGCGCCCGGCCAGCTCCGTCCACGGAGCGTGTGACTCCTGACCTCAGAGCGTGAGTTCAGCCCCTCGCTGGGTGTACCGTTCACGAACAACACTTAAAACAAGAAGACCATTGCCGCCGAGAGTCCACAGGGACGACGACGTCCCCTGCAGGGTCTGCCTTGTACCCGCGAGCCTCAGATCTGCCGGTCGGTCCAGTCGGGGCTCTGGCTCTGACGGACACGCTCACACCGTTCCATGACCCCTGTGGACGGGAGCTGTGTGGACAGCAGGGCCCTGAGAGGACCCGGTGAGAAGCGGCCCTCGCCTCTGTGGTCTTCCTCCGAAACCCGTCCCCTCGGTCTAGCCCAGAGAATCACCCGGTCCCCAACCAAGGGACATTTATAAAATCCGCAAGGTCAGCACGCCCAGTGCTCAAGAATCAAGGCAAGTCTGGTAAACTGTCACCTCCCAGAGCGGCCTAAGGAGACATGACCGCCCAGGGTCGTGGGGGATCCCACTGGGGTCCTGAGGCACAGAGCGGGCATCAGGGAGAACTACAGAACAGATGGGTTATTAGGGTACAGATGACGGGTGCCCCACGCTGAGGGGAGAGCTGGGCAAGGGGAAGGGGCCGGGCACACAGGAGTCCCCCTCGGTGCTGGCTCCTACCTTTGCCGCTCTAAGACTAGGCTGGGAACCCAGTAAGCGCGGGCCTGCCCCCTGCCCCCCCCCCCCCCGTGGCCGCTCGCGTACAGGGCGCTCCTCTACCTTGGGGTGAAGCCCACCCCTCCGCGTCCAGAGCCCCCCGCCGGAGTCTTTTCTTCCACATGGCTTAAAGTCTTCTGGTAGCAAGAGACAGAAACTGCAACAGAAACTACCTTTTTTTTTTTTTTTTTTTTTTAATAAATGGGAATTTTTTTGCTCATGGAACCGAAAGGTCCAGGGACAGGTCTAACCCAGGGTTCTCCCCCTAAGCACTGCTGACATTTGGGGTCAAATGCTTCTCTGCTCCAGCAACCGTTCTGGGCCTTGGGGTGAGGCGGGGGGCTGAGCAGCACCCCCGCCCCGTGCCAGGAACCCCGCCCCCGGGTGTGACAAGCACAGGTGTCTGGGGGGCAGTCACCCCCACCCCCTGGATGAGACCCATTGATCTGAGTGCCTTCAGGCTTGCCTAGACCCAGGACCCTCAAGGAGTGTGACCGGATCCCTCTGCCTAGCCCCTCGCGGCCCCTTTATGCGGGTCTCTGGAGAGCAGCTCAAAGCTTGAAGGGGGCTGTGTGGCTGCCCGGAGAGATCTGCAGGCCAAGTCCTGCCCGTCGCCCTTCCTTCTACACTCTGCATGGCACGGCACAGACTTGCACGGGGTTCTTTCTTAAGATTTTATTTATTTGACAGAGAGAGAGACAGCACAAGCAGGGGGAGAGCAGCAGAGCGAGACGGAGAAGCAGACCCTCTGCTGAGCAGGGAGCCTGACATGGGGCTCGATCCCAGGACCCAGAGATCATGACCTGAGCCGAAGGCAGACACTTCGCCGACTGAGCCACCCAGGCGCCCCTTGTTTTGTTTTGTTTTTGTAAAGTAAGCCGTAGGGGCGCTGGGGGACTCAGTCGGTGAGGCGTGTGACTCTCGATCTGGCTCAAGTCATGATCTCAGGGGCATGAGACGGAACCCCAGGTTGGGCTCCAGGTTGGGCTCCGGCTTCAGCAGGAGTCTGCTTGGATATTCTCTCCATCTGTCCCTTCCGCTGCTCGTTCACTCACTCTCTTTGTCTCAAATAAATAAATCTTAAAAAAAAAAAACAAAACAGGGCGCCTGGGTGGCTCAGTGGGTTAAAACCTCTGCCCTCGGCTCAGGTCATGATCTCAGGGTCCTGGGATCAAGGCCCGCGTAGGGCTCTCTGCTCGGCAGGGAGCCTGCTTCCTCCTCTGTCTGCCTCTCTGCCTACTTGTGATCTCTCTCTCTGTCAAATAAATAAATAAAATCTTTAAAAAAAAAATAGAGTGAGCTCTACACTCAACGTGAGCCTTGAACTCACGACCCTGAGATCAAGAATTGCGTGCTCTCCCGACTGAGCCAGCCGGGCATCCCGAGACCTTGATGTTTCTAAGTGGCTGAAAGACGCATGAAGTGATAGGAAATCTTAGTGTCCCTTAACAAGGCATTGTCGGCACAACCCCGTGGGTTCGTTCACACGTCCGTCATCCGCGGCTCCGTCCGGGACACATGGCACCGCCCGCAGAGCTGGCCAGCTGTAACGGAGTGGAGTGGTTCCGCCCGTGGGGCTGAAGACGCAGGACCTCTGGCCCTTCAGAGAATGGGTTAGCCGACCCCAGCTCTACCGCAGGCCTGCGTCCCTTGACGATGACAGGGGCATCTCTCCAAGCCCAGGGGTCCTCTCCATTGGCTGAGGAGGAGGAGGAGGAAGGACCTTGGCCCCCAGGCCAGCCAGTAGTGAAGTCTGGTCAGCACAGGCCAACTGTGATTTTCATTGCTTTAGGCGGCCTGGAGAGAGGGCCAGGAGGCAGGGAGGGGAAGGCGGTCCTTGTGGGTCAGAACCACGGCATGACCTGGTACAGTCATTTTCGAGAGGGTGCACCAGTGGCGACCTGCACCCTGAGTTGATGGGGTGATGTGGGAGGGGTTGAGGAGTGCTGAGCCAGGAGGGTCTAGGGGTGACTCTGAGGGGGGGACGATTCAGCTGCAACCTGGACCCCTGGAGGAAGCATGTTCCAAACCATGCGAGCAGCAAGTGCCAAGGCCCTGGGGCAGAAAGCACATATGTGTGGCTATAGGAGATGCTGAAAGGATTATGAAGCTGTAGACTAATGGTAGGTCCCTCATTCCTGACCCCCAGCAGTCGGGCCTTCCCTGACTTCCCCAACTGTAGAATAGGGACTCACACCCAATGATGTTCTGCAATCTCAGTTCTGCACTGGCCTGGATGTGTGTCTGGCTGGCCGTCATGTGTCTCCGTGTCCCAGGTCCCTTCGGAGTGATGGGCTCCTGGTCCCGGGTGAGGGGCGCCTGCTGACCCAGCTGCCCCCTTCCAAGTACCAGTTTCTGGTAAGTGTTGCCCCAAAGCCCACACCCCCTCCACTCAAGTCAGGGGCTATCCCTGTGAGACTGGACATCTCCCAGAGAGGAGAGCCCTCAGCGGGGTGGGGACAGGTCTCCAGGGACCCCTTCCAGCGCCCTCTCTGCTCCCATGGGACTGGCCATATAAGAACATTTCCAAATGCAAGGAAGACTTGAAAGGGGAGCAAAAAAAAGAAGAAGAAGAAGAAGAAGAAGAAGAAGAAGAAGAAGAAGAAGAAGGAGAAGAGGAGGAGGAGGAAGAAGAAGAAAGGGGGACACCTGGGTAGATCAGTGTTTAAGCATCTGCCTTCGGCTCCAGTCATGACCCCGGAGTCCTAGGATCGAATACCATGTCAGACTCTGCGAGGAGTCGGCTTCCCCCTCTGACCTTCTAGCTTCTCATGCTCTCATTCTCCCTCTCAAATAAATAAATAGAATATTAAAAATATAAAAAGGAGCCAGTCTCTTAATGCTCACGAGAACGTGGATGACTGTCAAAGAAACTGTGCTGAGCGAAGGAGCCGGCCCCTACCCTGGGATTCCACTTGTGTGACACCCAGCAAAGACCAAGGTGTAAGGGATAAAACCAGATCCTCTCCCGGGAGGGACTAGGGGCAGAGGGAATGGCTATGAGGGGGCTTTGCAAGTGAAGAAAAGATTTTCTTTCTTTTTTTTTAACTTCAAAAAAAATTTTATTAGACAGAGAGAGGAAGAGCACAAGCAGGGTGCAGCCGGGAGAGAGACAGGCAGGCTCCACACTAATGTGGAGCCCAATGCGGGGCTCGATCCCACGACCCTGAGCGCATGACCTGAGCTGAAACCAAGAGTCGGATGTTTAAGCGACGGAGCCCCGCAGGTGCCCCAAGATTTTATTTTTTTTTCTTTTCTTTCTTTCTTTTTTAAAGATCCTATTTATTTATTAGACACAGAGAGAGAGAGATCACAAGTAGGCAGAGAGGCAGGCAGAGAGAGAGGAGGAAGCAGGCTCCCCGCTGAGCCCGACGTGGGCCTCGATCCCAGGACCCTGAGATCATGACCTGAGCCGAAGGCAGCGGCTTAACCCTCTGAGCCACCCAGGCGCCCCTCAGGGACCACCTTTCAACCCAATAAACCTTACTTAGAAATAAGAACATGAGAGGCCGTATCAGCACATTTTCTCGCAGACCCTTCAGGGGTGCGCTCTGCCTGGAATATTTTGAGGCAGAGCCCTAGATAGCACATCCTCTCAGCCACAGGCGCTTCACTGTATGTCACTAAAGCAGACTCTCACGGGGACACTTCTGCCCCCAGGGGACACCAGGTCATGTCTGGGGATGCTTGTGGCCCCCAGGACTGGGAGGCCCCTGGCATCACATGAGTGGGGGCTGGGGATGGTGTTTAGCCCCCACAGCGCCCAGGACCCTCAAATAGGATGACCCCCCCGCCCCTGCAGCATCCCCAGTGCTGGGAAAGCCCGGGGGACCTAGCTTACAGGGAAGCCTGTGTGTGACTGCAGGCATCCTGGCCTTGTGTGTGACCAGTGTGTGAGAAGGGCCAATGAGGGTGGGGGGGGCGACGACACATGACAATGATCCAGTGTCCCTATCCCGAGGGATCCTAAGTGGTCCTGAGCATTTCACTCACACCCAGAGACACACACCCTCTCCCCCACCTCTCCCCCCAGGAACCTGCACCCATACCAGCCCGCACCACCCTCTGCCTCCCCGCCCCGTCCTGGAGCCTCAGCTGTGATCCCTGCCTGCCCCCTGGTGGCCACAGAGGCCCCCCATATCCTAACCTGGAACCCTGGCTGCATTCCCAGGGGGAGCTAACCTCCCTTTGGAAGGGCTCCTCTGGCTCCGGGGGCCTGGGGCTGAGCTGGGTCCCTGCAGAGGCGTGGGCCTGGGGTTAAGAACCCACATGGAAGAGACCCACTGAGCAGAAGGAAATCCGGAATGGAGCAGCCAGCCAGGAACGGGAGGACCATCAGCTTCTGTCCTGGGTTTGGGGGAGGGGTAAAAGGAGTCTTGGCATCAGAGCTGGGGCATGTGGGAGGGTCAGCTGGGCACAAGTGTCTGTATGTATGGGGGTCACAGGGCGGGCAGGAGAAAAGAGAGGTGTGAGGAACAGAGTTGGGGAGGAGATGAAGGTGGAGGCAAGGCCTAAGCCCTGAAGGGCTGGTGGGCCCCCACCTGTTACCTGGGGCTACCATTCATAACCTGGAGCCCTCACCTGGAAGATGGGCCGCTGTCTGTACCCCGGAGCCCTCCATTTAGAATCTGAGGCTGGCTACCTCTAACAGGGGTCCCCACCGGTAACTTAGGGTCTGTGCCTGGAACCTGGGCCTCCCTCCTATCACCTGAGGCCTCCCTCCTATCACCTGAGGCCCCCCACTGTAAGCTGGGGTCTTTTATCAGGAACACAGAGGCTGCAACCTGGGACCCTCTGTGTCCTGGGCCCCCACCTACCACCTAGAGCTTCCAAGTACAGCTTGGGGTCTCCCACTGAAACCTGCCTCCCCGACTCCATAACCTGGAGTCCCAGCTCCTCTCCGCGAGCCTCGGTCAGTCCGCCATGACAGAACATTCTACCCCCCCAAAAGTAGCCATCGCCCCCCATCATCTGTCACCCACCGCCCGGGCCCCACGAGCCCCCTTCCCGTCCACGGGTGTGGGTGTGTCACACGCGTGGACTCCCGCCCCGTGGGGCCTTCCGGGTCTGGTTCCCTCCCTGAGCGTCCTGGGCTCGGGGTCCGTCTCTGGGGCGGCGCGTGGGGGCCCCGCTCCTGCTCGCGGCTGCGGGACGCTCCCGCGTGTGGGGAACACAGTGTGTGTGTCCGTTCTCTGTGGTGGACATTTGTTTTTTTCCCTACTTCTGGCTCTGGTAGACCGTGTCTTCATGAATTCAGGGCATAGGCTTCTGTGTGGGTTTGTGGGCCCACACCCAGGACTGGAAGCCGGGCCACATGGGAACACTGTATTCAACCTTTTCGCTTTTTCCCAAAGTGGCTACACCATGTGTATCAGATTTCCACCTTCTCCACATCCTTGTCAACACTTATTATAGCCCATTGTTCTTGTCACAGCCAAGCCCGCCAGTGTGAAGTGGTTCCTTTTAGTGACATATTAAAACGCTCTGTTTCTGTGAAATAATAAATAAATCTTTTTTTAAGACTTTTTAAATTTATTAAACAGAAACACAGCCAGCGAGAGAACACAAGCAGGGCGTGTGAGAGAGGGAGAAGCAGGCTTCCCGCTGAGCAGGGAGCCCGATGCGGGGCTCGATTCCGGGTCTCCAGGATCATGACCTGAGCTGAAAGCAGACGCTTAACCAACGGAGCCACCCAGGCGCCCCGAAAAGAAATAAATCTTTTTTTTTTTAAAGATTTTATTTATTTGACAGAGAGACAGATCACAAGTAGTCAGAGAGGCAGGCAGAGAGAGGAGGAAGCAGGCTCCCCGCTGAGCAGAGAGCCTGATGCAGGCCCAGGACCCTGAGATCATGACCTGAGCCGCAGGCAGAGGCTTTAACCCACTGAGCCACCCAGGCGCCCAAAAAGAAATAAATCTTAAAAAAAAAAAAATAAAACGTATTTCTTTTCATCTAACATATCCAAGATTGTCATTTCATTGTGCAGTCAACGTACATTACTAAGAGACACTGCATACATTTATACCTCGAAAGCCTTGGAAATGGTGTGTAGTCACACAGAACATCTCAGTGTGCAACCGTGTTGCAAGAGCCTAATGGACACACGTGGCCAGTGACAGTATCATGGACGGCACGGCTCTCGTTGCCGAGGACGGAGCAGTGACTAAGACAGATGCAGCCCTGGTCCCAGGGAGCTCCCAGTCTAGTGCAAGAGACGGAAGAAAAATGGGTAAAGAAGTATATGGGACAATTTCTCACGGTGACAAGTTTGGAAACGGAAATCAAAGTGATGGAGGCTCTGCTCCGGGGAATGACCAGAGGGCTTCTGAGCCAACGTGGTACCTTCAACGACTCTTTCTACAATGGGCACCAAACAAATCCCAAGTGCCTTCCTGGGCTCTGTCCATCAGGAGACGGGGGTGGGCTCTGTGAGGCGTCAAGCCTACAGACACCGAGATTTCAAGAATTTGGGGTGCACGCCAGCAGCCGCAGCAACTGAAGGTACCAGGGGGATCTCAGGTGGGCAACAGACCCTCTGGCTGTTTTATGGGAGAGGCTGTCAGAACCAAGGGTACCTCTTCCTGAAATGTTTGCTGCAAATTTGCCACCGAAAGGTCTAGGCCTTCATCATCTTTGTTGAGAAAATTTTCACTCCAGGTTTTTCTTTGATCCAAGGCTATGCTGATTATCTATTTCCTCTTGAGTGAGCTTTCATTTGGGTGTCTTTCTCGGCGGTGTTGTTGAACTTACGGGCCCAGAGTTGTTTCTAGCGCGAAATCCTTTCTAATAGCTGTGGGGTCTGTCGCGATAGCCTCTCTTCCATATCTGACTTTGGCCGTCTTTCTTTCTTGGTCAATTTGGTTAGAGTTTTGTCATTTTTTTCATCCCTTCAAAGAACAATCTTTGGCGTCACTGATTTTCCCGGTTCTTTTTCTATTCGACTCCCTTGGTTTCTGCTCCTTTAGGTTCTCCTCCTGGACAGGAGTTTGGGGGCTGCCCGCCTGCGGGTGTGCCCTGTGCCTCCCTCTCCGTCCAGGCTGCACCAACGCCCCCTCCGGGTCGTTGGAGACCGGGATGAAACTCAGGGGCGGTCTCCCAACACCTGCAGCGCGGGCACACTCAATGCTGCACATACTGGTGGGGAGTTCATGGGCTCCGCTTCACAACCCCTAGCCTGGAGCCCAAGTCTGGTGTGTCCACTGCCAAAGCTCCCACTTTTTGCCTGTAGCGACTGAACCCGAAGGCAAATTCTGTGCAGAGCCCCCGGCGGGCGCCGTGCCAGCGCTCCGCCCGGACTCTGCCAAGCCCTTCGGCCTGCACTTGGCCACTCCGGGCTGCTTTTTAATTTACTTATCTTTGGGGCACCTCCATGCCCAGCGCGGGGCCGATCGGGCTCGCGACCCAGGCACCCAGGTTCAGGCTCCGCCGCCTGGCACGCCGGGCGCCCCCCGCTTGGGGCTCCTGACCGACCCTTGACCTAGCCTGGAGGAGAGCCCGGGCTCAGCGCAGGCGCCCCCGGGGTCCCCGAGCCGAGTCCCCGGCCCGCGAGGGTTCTGCCCGCCCCAGAGCCGTTCCCAGGTGGCCGTTGTCGCTCACGACCTCCAACCTCAGCCCCGAGCCCCGCCGAGGGCGACGCCGCGGGGTCGTCTCCCCGCGCCCGCTTCCCGCCAACCCGCCCCCCCCCCCCGTCGCCGTGACGGGCGTCTCCGCGGGCCAATGAGCCGAGCTGGAGCCACCCCCGGGGCGGGGCCGAGAGCGAACCAATCCCCGCTTGGGCGCCCGCCCGGCTCCAAACGGCCCAGTCGGCGTGGGCGGCGGGGCGGGGCGCGGGGGGCGGTGCCTTCCGCCTCAGCCAACGGGTGGGCACGTCGGCGGCGGGAGGGGCGGGCCCCGCGGCGGGCGTGCGGCGGCACGGCGGCGCAGGGCGGGGGCGGGAGGTAAACAAGATGGCGGCGGCGTGTCGGGCGCGGAAGGGGGAGGCGGTCCGGGGTGTCCGCGACTGAGGCGGGGCGCGGGAAGCAGCGGCGGCGGGCGCCGGCCGGCTCCGCGCCGCCTTGCATGGGCTGGGTCCCCGCGCCGCCCCGCCTGCTCCACACGTGCGGCGGGGGCGCGCGCCGTCCGGGCCCCGGCGGCCTCGGGAACCCCCGGCCGGGCCTTCGGCCTGCGCCGCCTCAGCCGCCCGGAGCCCTGCGGGTGCCCGCGCCCCGCGGCCCGCGGCCCACGGCGTTCGCGGCCGAGAGCGAGCGCGGGCTGCCGTTTGGGGCGGGGGGCGGCCGCTCCGGGGTCCCAGGCCGGTGTGGGGGCGCCCCGGCGGCGGCCGGCTCCGACGGAAGTTGCTCCCCGCGGCGGGAGGGCCCCGGGCAGCCCCCCGGCCCCCCGACGCGCGCCGGGGGCTGGCGGGGGCGGACGTCGGTGCCCCCCGCGCAGTCCGGATAGGCACCTGCCGCTCCCTCGGGCCCCCGGGACGGCGGAGCCCGCCGGGAGCCGCCCCCAGCGAAGCTCGGCTGCGCAGCCCGGGGCCCTGGGGCCGGCCGGCCGCCGCGGGGCCCTGCCTGGGCGCGCGCCTCGGCCCGCTGGTAATGCCCGGCGCGGAGAAGACTGGCTTTGGCCGCAGCGCTGCTTGTCCGAGGGTCTGAAGTCCCTGGAGGATGACCTAGCACTTGGAAGCCCCACCGGCCTGCCGAGGGCCCCCGTGGACGCGCCGGCCCGACCCGAAGCTGCGAGGCGGGCAGGCACCCAGACTTGCGGCCCTCCGCACCCCCCGGTGCCGGGGTTCTGGGCCGGACGCGCCTCCTGAACTCACGACTAGTACAATCGTTTCTTTTCGAAGGAGGATTTCCTTTTTTTTTTTTTCCCTTTCTTTTTTTCTTTTTCTTTTTCTTTTTTTTTGTTTTGTTTTTGCGTTTCTGTTGACTTTTGGTTTTTTGGCTTTTGATTTTTTTTTTTTTTTTTTGAGAAGGGAATTTTAGGGGGACAAAAGGAAGAAGCGCGCGCACCAGGGACAATAGATAAGGGAGCTAAGGGACCGCCGGCGAGAGTCGAGGCGTCGGTCCAGGATGGAGGTGGCCGACCCGCAGCAGCTGGGCATGTTTACGGAAGGGGAGCTGATGTCCGTGGGCATGGACACGTTCATCCACCGCATCGACTCCACGGAAGTCATCTACCAGCCCCGGCGCAAGCGCGCCAAGCTCATCGGCAAGTACCTGATGGGAGACCTGCTGGGGGAGGGGTCCTACGGCAAGGTGAAGGAGGTGCTGGACTCCGAGACGCTGTGCCGGAGAGCTGTCAAAATCCTCAAAAAGAAGAAGTTGCGAAGGATCCCCAACGGGGAGGCCAACGTCAAGAAGTAAGTGCGGGCTTCCTGGGCCAGTGTGTGGCCAGCTGGCGGCGTTGGTGTCCTTCCTCTCCCCTCCCCCCTTCCCTTAGAATTTGGAGGGGAGCAGCCAGCTCCCGTGCGGTGCCTGCGGGGCCAGCGTTGGTGGAAACCGCTGAAGGGCTGGGAGGGAGTTAGGGTAGTCTGTTGCAGCTCAGTGTCCCCTTCAGATGCTGGTGTCCAAGCCTTTTCGCCGGCGGCGGGGGTGTGCCCCATCCCCCCTCACCCTCCCAGCTGCCCGCAGAATTTCAGTGCCCAGCGGAACCAGCCAATGTTTATTTGGCCCTGAGAATTTGTGTTCCTGAACGGCCCTGGCCGCCACCGGCAGGGTTTCTGCGCCGCAGGCAGCTGTTCCTAGGGCCGGGATAAAATGCGATTTGTTTATCCTGTTGGAGGGGAGCCTTGTGCCTGCCAAAAATAATTGTTTGCATTGGCTTATCGGTCAGCGGGGGGTAACTTGGGTGAGTTTTGCTCCCTTGGATGTGACCCTCGAGACATCTGTGACCGCAGGCCCAGGTGACTTGACCCTCTGGGAGACAGAGCAGCTTGTGTCCCCGCAAACTTTTTGCCCAAACTTCTTCAGGCGCGTGTGTGCTCCGAGGCATGGCACAGGTGTTGGAGTCTGCCTGCAGGAGTCTCCCCAACCCCCAGGGATGGTGGGAGCCCTGCCTCCGTCGCTCTTGCTGGTTTCAGGAGGGGGCGCCCCTCCTTATGGCTGCCACCCACTGGGACCCCGCCCTGCCTGGGCCCACGCTTCTCCCAGCCTCCGGTTTCCAAGAAGGGGTTTATCTCACGGGCCAGGCTGCAGGCGGTAGGCCTGGCGGACGACCTTGGACGTCCTGGCATGGGCCCTCCCTGCAGGCCCATCCTGGAAAGTGCCGCTCCCCTATCTGCTTTCACCTCCCCCCATTCCTGGCCCAGTCTGCACTCACACCGAAGCTGAGCTCTTTCCACTCGCCGTGTGCCCTGGCTCCGGGCAGGCTTGGGTCTGGGCGTGGTGACGTCGTGGATGGGCAGGGGAAGCGAAGCTGGGCTGGCTCTGGTGCTGGGGCGCCAGCCAGCCGGAGCGGTGGTCCTCCAGCGGGGTCCGAAGGCCAGGTGGGCCCTATCTTGAGGCCTCTCTACAGTGTTGTGCCGCAGCCTGTGGACGTGAGCAGGGACGGCCAGGTGTCCGAGGGCCCTTTTCTTACCTGTGAGGTGAGACTGGGCAGGGGCCCCTGTGTACTGGGGGAAACTGGGGCAGGGGGCAAGCCAGCGTCCTCCTGAGGTCCACACGACCCCTCACCCCCGAGGCAGAAATAACCCCTCAACTGCTGGCTTCTGTCTTCTTTTCTGAGGAAGCCAGAAGCCGCTGAGGGGCTGTGGTCTCCGGTGGCTGGTTGGCCACCACGGCAGCTCGGGGGGGGGCTGCGAGCTGCTGCGTCCTGCCCTGCCCGGCGTGGGCAGCAGGCTGCTGGTCTCCTGTGCGCGGGGGCGCCCTGCTTGTGGCAGGCGGTGTGGGTCCGTGGAGGCGCTCGGGCTGGCCGTGCTGCTCTGGGCTGCTCTGGCGCCCCAGGGCCCAGCGTCTTGGGAGCAGCACCCCGAGGTTCACAAGAGTCCCTGAGGCCCACCCGAGGGCCCGAGCTGGGTTCCAGCAGCAACTGATGTGTGGCCAGAGGCACCCGAGCCCGCCCTGCTGGGGGTCCTGGGGCAGCTGGTGGCAGCAGGTCCCAGAACTCTCCGGACCGCTGCTGCGAGGGGCGGGTGCTGTCGGGGTGGGCAGGTGGCTGCCTGTGCCAAGGCTCAGTGTGCCTGTCGCGGGGGCGCTCACTCACGAGCCGCGGTGTGGGGCCGACAGATTGGCACCTCCAGGGTTCCCTCGCGCTCCACGGGACACACAGGTGAGCGGAAGCCTACCGGAGGTTGATGGGCACTGGCGTCCCAGTCTCTGCTTTCCCAAGTGGTCAGCCAGGGCCCCGAAAGCTTGTGCAGATATCTGCAGGGAGCCGGGTCCTGCGGTGACTGTCAGAAGAACCTGAGGGGAGCGGAGCCCCGGGAGGCTTGGCAGTTAGCATAAGGGGTCCCAGCTGCAGGGTGCTGTGCCCGTTTCATCAGCCCAGGGCCTGGCTCCCGTAGGAAAGAAAGGGGGTGTCCTTGCTGCTTTGCTGCCAGCGGGTGCAGGGGAAGGCTGCTTTGTCTCTGAGAGGCTTAATAAACGCCAGGAGCTGTTCTCCAAGGGAAGTGTCCGGGACCTTCCAGACAAACATCAGGAGTCCTGACTTGGAGCAGAAGCTTTTTCCTTAAAGAATGACGTCTGGGGACGCCTGGGTGGCTCAGTTGGTTGGGCGGCTGCCTTCAGCTCAGGTCATGGTTGCGGAGACCGGGGATCGAGTCCCACATCGGGCTGCCTGCTCAGCGGGAAGCCTGCTTCTCCCTCTCTCACTCCCCCTGCTTGTGATCCCTCTCTGGCTGTGTTTCGCTCTGTCAAATAAATAAAATCTTTAAAAAAAAAAGGAAAGAAAGAATGATGTCTGTGACTAAAGTTGTGGGGGGGCGTTGCTGAGGACGTCCCCTTCGTGTGGTTTCCTCCCAGGAACTGCCGAGGTCCTGTGCTTGCCCCCTCTCCCCTTCACACCTCCTAAAATTAGTAGGTTCTTGTTACAGAGCAAAAAAGTTTCAGAAAGCTTCAAGTAGGGGCGCCTGGGTGGCTCAGTGGGTTAAAGCCTCTGCCTTCAGCTCATCATGATCTCAGGGTCCTGGGATCAAGTCCTGTGTTGGGCTCTCTGCTCAGCGCGGAGCCTGCTTCCTCTTCTCACTCTGCCTGCCTTTTTGCCTACTTGTGGTCTTTGTCAGATAAATAAATAAAATCCTTAACAGAAAGAAAATAAAAAGAATCATTCTTGATCTCAGAACTGATCTATCTTGCCGTATTTCTTTCAAGTCTTTTTTGGTTGCTTTTTAAAATCTGTCTGAGCACTTTTTATATGTGTATCATTTTTATTCTTTTCTTTCTTTTTTATTTATTTATTTATTTAGTTGACAGAGAGAAACAGAGCTAGAGAGGGAGCACAAGCAGAGGGAGTGAGAGAGGGAGAAGCAAGATTCCCGCCGAGCAGGGAGCCCGATGTGGGACTCGATCCCGGGTCTCCGGGATCATGACCTGAGCTGAAGGCAGTCGCTTAACCAACTGAGCCCACCAGGCGCCCCTCTTTCTTTTTTTTTTTTAAGATTTTTTATTTATCTATATGAGAGAGAGAAAGACAGAGAGCATGAGAAAGGAGAAGGTCAGAGGGAGAAGCAGACTCCCTGCCCAGCCAGGAGCCTGATGGCGGGACGTGATCCGGGGACTCTGGGGCCACAACCCGAGCCGAAGGCAGTGGCCCAACCAACTTAGCCACCCAGGCGCCCCTCATTTTTATTCTTTTATTGTATTTTTATTCTCCATCATTTTCTTAAAAGATTTTATTTATTTATTTGACAGAGAGAAGCACAGGCAGAGAGGGAACACAAGCAGGGGGAGTGAGAGAGGGAGAAGCAGGCTTCCCGCCGAGCAGGGAGCCCGATGTGGGGCTCGATCCCGGGTCTCCGGGACCATGACCTGAGCGGAAGGCAGTCGCTTACTGACTGAGCCACCCAGGCGCCCCTGTCCTCCATCATTTTTAAGAAAATCAGTTGTACTTGTCTTTCTAACAGGAATCACGCTCATGACCCTGTAAAAGTTGGGCGAGTGTGGAGTCTCCCACTCCCTCCTCTCCCGCGGCAGGGAGGGTCATCCGCCGTGTGTCCTGCCGTTGGACCTGTGCAGGGAGAGGCCGACCTGCCCGTGCTTCCCGGGCTGGCGCAGCTGAGAGGGCAGGCAGTGAATGGGTTCGCTGTGCAGGCCGCGCACCGAGCATCCATGCGGGAGGGCAGGGGCGGCTGCGGGCACATCGGGATGCCCCAGCTCCCTTTTCAGAGTCTCCTGCATCACAGGATGTTCTCGGATTTTCTTCCATTGACTGTTTAGAAATGTAAAAATCGGCCGTTGCTCCCCACCAGATGGTCACAGAGGCAGCTGTCGCCCCGCAGGCCCTGGTCCTCACAGCCCTGTCCTGCCTGAGCTAGTCTGCTTCTCCGGTGCCAAGCTTCCGGGTCGGGTCTGCATGGTGGTTTTGGCGGCGGCGGGGCCCCGTGGCCGGGTCAGACCTACCGTGGACGGGTGGCCCTGTTTTCCGTACTGGTGAATCACTTTGTGTCCCGCTCCCAGAAGTGGTGCAAGGGCAGTTGAAGGGCATGTCCCCGTGAGTGGACTTTTGGGTCAGAGGACCGTGTGTACGTTTGATAAGCTACATCCAGACTGCCGGTCCCCCCAGCCTCCCCAGTCTTGTCCAGCCGGCTTCTGTGTCCTGAGTGACCCCCAGGGGCACCCGGTCCTTGGCAGACGGGTGCCACCTCCGAGCAGGTGCCGGTTGTGGGCTGGGAGCTCAGCGAGGCTCCAGGTGCCGCGCGGGTAGTTGGACCTGGGTAGTGAGTGGTTGACATTTTAGTGTGTCCTGAATCAGAGCTCTGGACTTTGTTGGCTCTCCTTGTTATCCCAAGTGGCCTCTGTGGCATCTGTCCGTCCCCCTGCCCTGTATTGGGGAGGGTTCCACGGGAGCCGAGACTGCTCAGCCCCAGTGAAGGTCCTCGCAGGGTCTCCTGCTGTCTGCTCTTTCCCTCGGGGGTGGGGGGCCGTTGATTCTGAAATGTGGGCGCTCAGGACCACCCTGGGCTCTGGAGGCTACGCGCAGGGCCACGTGCCAGTCCTGGGAGCACGTGCACCCACCATGTGGCTGGACGGTGCTTTATTCTTGCAGCAGCTTTACCGGTTGGTAACTCGCTACCAAAGTTCGTAGTGCTCAGGTGTATTCCGGGGCCTTTAGTCAGGTTGTGAGACTCTGCACTACAGAACTGCTGGACATGTGAGCCCCCCAAAAGGAAACCCCATCCCATCAGCTGTCACCTGCTCCCCAGCCCCCCAACCCCCCAACCCCCATCCCGTCCGCAGAGCAGCCTGGTCTGGGCGTGTCACCCAGGTGGACTCCCACCCCATGGGCCCTTCTGTGTCTGGTTCCCTCCCTGTGCGTCGTGGGCTTGGGGTCCATCCCCGAGGTGGCACGTGGGGGCGCCTGGCCCCTGGTCGTGGCGAGGGACGCTCCCGTGTGGGTGGACACGTTGTGTTTGTCCATTTACCCACCAGCGGGTCCTTGGGGTTGTATCCACTTGATCCCTTTTGTGAGTCGTGCTGCTGGGGATGTGTGGACAAGTATCTGTGTTGAGTTGCACTTTTAGCAATTTCCCCTTGTTTTAGTCTCCTCTCTGGACCTCTGAGGGCCTCTAGTCGTATGTTTAGAAGCATCAGCAGAGGGGCTGAGAGGTGAGGGGGTTCCTGCTCAGTGGCCCTGGCCCGCCCTTGGGTACCCGCAGACCCTTCTTTGTTTGCAAGGGAGTGACATGCAGAGTCATTGGGAAGCTCCGTCTCCCTCGGGGATGTGTGGGGCCGATGCTTTCCAGAGCAGTGGCCACGGGCCCGTCCTGCCGCTGCGGGTTTTGTTTTGGGCTGGCCTGACCGTGAAGGCGGCTGTTGGGAGTTTCTCGGTGAGCTTGAGCGGCTTTACGAGCCTCACTCAGTTTTTCTTCTGATTAGTCAACAAGTGAACTAATAAGCAGCCCACTTCGGTTAGGCTGCAAGCCCTGGCAGCTTCCAGGTGGCAGTGTAGGGCGGGGGGGGGGGGGGTTAGTGACCACAGCACAGAGCCTCTGGGAGGGGGGCCGGAAGGCACCATCTCCTCTGCCTTCACTTCCTGCTTCCTGGCTGAGCTCCTTGCTTTTCCTTTTTCTTTAAACATTGTTTCTGCTTGGTTTGGGACCCCAGCTGTAGCTTGTAGGAGACATGGAAAATACAGAGGTGATAGAAAGCCCGAGTGGCTGGGCAAGCAGCTGGGCGCACCGTCCTCCCGCCTCGTCTGCGCTGACGCTCTGAGCCTCCGGCTTCACGGCCCCTTCTGAGAGGGTCCGACCGTGTGCCCGCTCGGTCCCGGTGTGGACACTCGGACGGGCTGAGCCGCACACCGGGGTGTGTCAGTCTGGTTCTATTCGAGCACGGCCTTTGCCTTTTTTTTTAAGACCGTGCTTTATGGTCAACAGAATAGGAGTGTTGAGCTGTTTCATTGCAGAGGAAGGCGCGCCGCTCTCTGCTTTGGTTTGGCGTTCAGGCCGTGAATTTGTCCCAGAGGGCAGACGGAGACCCTGGGGCGGTATCCTCCTGCCGCAGTGGGCGGAGGGGAGGCGTGGCCCAGAGCGGCAGGCTCGCCCACTTCCTAGGACCCAGAGGCCCCTGGACTTGCTCCCAGAGCTGCTGTGCACGTTTGCTGGCTGGCTGTGGGGACTTAAGAAGCAGGCCCCGGGCGCCGCTCGGCACCTGCCCCCCCCCACAGGTGGCCGCCATTCAGCTGCATAGAGGACAGGCCTTCTTGTCCCAACACAGGGGTTTTGTTTTTATTTTTGTAACTTTTATTTTATTTGTTCTTTCAAGTAGGCTCCACAGCCAGTGAGGGCCAGAACTCAGCACGCTGAGGTCAAGAGTTGCGAGCTCCACTGACTGAGCCAGCTAGGTGCCCGGTCAGCACATGGGTTTCGCTGGGTTGCAGATACCTGACGGGGTGTGTTTGGGTGAAGAGAAGTGCTCGGAGGAAGTCTCCGGGGCTGGGAGGTTGGTGTGGACAGCTCCAGGAAGCCCCTGGCTCTCCGGGCTGCAGTCAGCCAACCTGAGCCGCCCCCATGTGTCGGCAAGCCTCATTCCAGCGCTGGGCTCCGCATGCTCGGTTCCCAGTCCCGTGTGCATTCCCGGGAAGCTGGGGCGTGCGGGACCGGGCTCTGTCTCTGTGGCGGACGCCTGCATCCCTACTGGCCCTGCAGGCTTGTTAACCAGCTCTGGCCCTGCGTGGATGCCCCTCTGGTCTGGGGCTGTGTCTCCCCCGGGCCTCTGCTGAAACCGCGTGGCTCCGGGGGTGCCAGTCGGCCTGGGTGGACAGCAGGTGCCGGACAGTGGTCTCTGAGAGGCACTGCTCTGCACTCAGACCAGGCAGCACATGGCAGTGACCCTGAAGGCTACAGGCGGGGGGCTGATGGCGTGCCACACCGCGCACGCAGGTGTTGCTGCCACCACACCTCTGTCAGATGGAAACAGAGCGTAGTGGGCCAGTGGGGGGAGTCTCTGGGCCCCAGGCACAGGGCACGAGTCCCTGGCAGTGGGATGGCTTGGGTGGGGGAGGGGTGGGGAAGGAGCCAGGGAGGAAGGTGGGGCCTGGCTTCAGGGACGCCTTGCACTGGCTCCGAGGCTTGAGGGTCTACACCAGCCTGTCTGGGGCCTTCTGGGGCCTTCACAGCAGAGCTCTCACTTGACACCGTCCTGCCCCTGAGGCTGGTGGGCGATGACTGGAGATGTCTGCGGTCATCAGGACTGGGGGTCCTCCTGCCCCCGAGGGGGTGGGGGCCAGGGATGCTGCTGACCAGCCCCCCGCAGTGCCCAGGAGGCCCCCACAGAGAATGACCTGCCCAGAATGTCGGCAGGGCCAAGGGGGACACACCCTGCATTAAGTATTTGGAGAAAAGATTGAGTCTGGTGCCCGCTCACACCGGGTACCAGGTAAACCCCTCGCGGTCACGGGTACAAACCAGGGCCACGCCTGCGTCTGGGAGTCACCCCCACTCAGCACGAGCCGTGAAGTGTGAGCGGCGCCCCGGGACCTCGGGGGCCTGATGGTTAGGGCACCGTGTAAACATCAGGGGAAACGAGGGTAGCATTCTTGTTGCACGCAGAACCCTCTGGCGAGGGCAGGGACAGGTTTCTGTCGGTGAGTGTCTGGGAAAGTGGCTGCAAGGCTGTGCTTTGTGCTGCGAGTTCATGGCCTCCAGTGTGGGGTCCGGGCCACGCACAGCTGCCGTTCCTGGGGCCCTGGCCGCAGTGTGGCGGCTTCTCCTGGTGGTGGCAGGCTCCGTGGCCCTACAGAGGGTCTGCACCCGCGAGGGCGAGTGGGCTCCGGGCCACAGGACTCAGGCACTTGCAGGGGTGGCAGTCAGGAGGGCCTCCTGGAAGAGGCAGCGTTCTCCCAGAACCTGGACAGTGCGATAGATGTAACCTGAGTCTGAGCACGACGAGCCTCCCCTGCCCAGCTGTTCTTAGGTTCCATGCTTGGGCTTCCAAGTGAGGATTTAAAAAAAAAAAACTTTATTGAGATGTTATTCACAGTCATACAGTTTGGTGGCATTTAGTGTATCCCTAGGATTTCCTTTATCTTATTCCAGAGCATTCCATTTCCCCAGAGTCAACCCCATCCCCATCCTCGCCGGCCCCCGCGAGCCCCCTTCCGTCCCTGGAGGAGCCTGTTCTGGGCGTGTCACACGTGTGGACTCCCACCCCGTGGGGCCTTCTGGGTCTGGCTCCCTCCCTGAGCGCCGTGGGCTCGGGGTCCGTCCCCGGGGCAGTACAGGGGGTGCCTGGCTCCTGCTCGCGGCCGGGGGACACTCCCGTGGGGGGGCACGCTGTGGTTGTCTGCCCACCTACTGATGGACACTGTGGCTGTTGCGCTTCGGGTCCCTGTGGCTCGTGCTGCCGTGAACGCGCGTCCTGCAGCTTTCCGTGTGGATGTGACTTGGTTATCACGGGCACGTCCCTGTGGTGGAATTGGCGGTTCGGCTGGTAACTGGACCCTCCCCCCACACCTGCTCAGACCCTGGACAGATGGAGCAGCAGAAGGCCGTCCGCAGAGCGGACAGCACTGGGCACGGGCCTGGGGGCCAGGTTGGTGCCAGGCGGATCACGGCGTCCATTCTGGTGGGGCCTGGGGGCGCTGCTTTCTCCCCGTGCCAGGACTGGAGCCGCCGAGGTCTCCAGGGCTCTTGTGGGAAGGTTCTCCATCCTTCCTGCGGGGCTGCGGGGCGCCAGGGGGACGGGGGGGAGTCCTCATGGAGCCGGTCCAGCTGTGGCGGGGTGCCTGGGGCTTCGTTCCTCTGGAGAGGCGCGGAAGGGGTGCTGGGTGGACCGGGTAAGTGAGCCCCAGCCGGGCACCGCACGCGGGACCTGCTGTCCCCGTGCCACATCGCTGCGGCCTCTCAGAAAGAAAAACCATCCATTAAAATGTTCAGAAGGCATTCTGACTGTGTTGTCCCTGCTGACGCCCCCGGCTCGCGGAGACCCTGTTGCTGGGTGGAACTGTGGCTTGGAGGGGCAGCAGGAGAGCCTCTTGCGGCTCTGCCCACCCTCCCTCCGAGCCCGAGGTGCCCTCTGCGCGGCGCCCGGGCGGCCAGCTCACTCTCCGTCCGTGCGGAGGGGGCGGGGTGTTCTGGCCAGACCGGCGCCAGCCGTTCTCACGGGCGGCTCTGCCCGCACCTGTGTGTCGTTTTTAGGGAAATCCAGCTTCTGAGGAGATTACGGCACAAGAATGTCATCCAGCTGGTGGACGTGCTGTACAACGAGGAGAAGCAGAAGATATATCCTTGTGGCTCTGCGCCGTGGGGGAGGGGTCCAGAGCACGGGCGCTCCGGAGCAGCACCAGCCCCGGTCAGCGGCGGGCCCTGCCCGGCTAGTGCCACAGGGCGTGGGCCGTAAAACCCTTGGGTCCCTTGCCCGGCAGTGGGAGTGCCGTGCCGACGTGGCCCTGGCCTTGGGGGCCTCGTGGCCAGTGGTCTCTTTGCCTCTGGCATTCAGGCCCCCCGCCTTGCCCTTCTGGGCCCCTCAGTTCGGGGTAGAACATGGCGTGGGGAGCGTGTCATTTGGCAGGAATGCTTCCCTGGGAGAGCCCTCAGCTTTTGCCTGTTATTCTCTGGGGATGGGCTCCGTCTCTTCAGGGCAGTGTGGCCCGGCCAGCTCCAGGTCTAGGGAGCAGGCATGCGGGGCACTAGGTCTTGTCGGGGGCCGCCGTCTTCCCACAGAAGTGCTGGGCACGGGGTGACGGGGTGTCCGGCATGTGGCTCCCCTCCACCTTGCTCTCAGCGCCACCTCTGCTGGAGACATGGTGGGGGCTCTGGCCTTCTCTCCGGCTGGCCTGAGACACTCTGTTCCTTCCAGTGTGGCCCGGCCTCCCCTAGGCCTTCACCCCCATGGCTGCAAGGCCCCATTCTCCTCGTGCTTGGAGCCCCCGGTCCTCCTGTGTTTCCGATCAGTGTGCATGTCCTTGCCCCACTGCCCCCCCTCCTGCCCTACAGGCTTTGTCTCCTCCCCTCTGGGGCTGCGGGTGAGGCTGGACGTCCTCCAGCTGTTGAATGCCTGGGGAGGGCTTCTTGTGGGTCCGGGGCCTGAGCCCAGATGAGGAGGCCACAGACCTCTACAAGTTGACGCTGGGAGGGGCAGTCAAAGGCCGTGGCGATGCCCCACGGGCCCTATAATCCTTCGGTCTTTGTGGCTGTCTTCAGGAGCCCCTGCTTATCTTTGTTAATGCGGCCCTCGGGGCTCGTTGGGTCTTGGCGCCCAGGTACTGGGGGGCACCTGCCTTAAGTTCCCCGGGGCTAGGCCCTGCCTAGGCCGTGTGGTTCCTTAGCACTGCCGCACGTATATGGTGATGGAGTACTGCGTGTGCGGTATGCAGGAGATGCTGGACAGTGTGCCCGAGAAGCGCTTCCCTGTGTGCCAGGCCCACGGGTGAGTGCCTGCCGCCCCGGGCCGCCCACGGCTCCCAGCGGCCCTGTCCCGCGTCCACACGCACTTCTCGTCTTTCTTAGAGAGCCAGTGTGTGTGTGTGTGGGGACAGACAGATGTGGGGGGGGGGGAGGAGAGCATCTCAAGCAGACTCCCCACCGGGCGCAGCTCCCAGCGTGGGTCTCCATCCCCTGCCCCTGAGATCGCGACTTGTGCACACCCGCGCCCCTCGGACAAGCGTTGTGACTGTCCGTGAAATGGACGCTGCAGGGTGTTTTCAGCCTCCGCTTGGGGGGCTCAGTGTAGCCCAGCTGCTGCCCAGAGCAGCCCTCTGCAGACCGCCCCGCCCCAGCGTGCCCACTGCCTCAGGCTTGGAGACCTCTGGGTCCCTGAGAAGTCCCTCACAAGGACCAGGATGACCACAGGGCAGCTGGCCTTCCCGCCCCCATGGTCGCATCCCAGCCAGACCGACTGTGGAGGTCACGTGTGGGGTCCCTTGGGTTCGTGGGCAGCAAGAAGAGCTGCCTGTCTTGGGGGGCGGGGCGCTGGGGGCCGGGAGCCCTCATCTGCCTTCCCCAGGAGGCTCGATGGAGGGGTCAGCAGGGACTCCCCAGCTGCGGCTGCCGAGGTGGGGAGCCTGGGGGCGGGCCCGGTGATGGAGGCCCCGCCCCCTAGGTACTTCCGGCAGCTGGTGGACGGCCTGGAGTACTTGCACAGCCAGGGCATCGTGCACAAGGACATCAAGCCAGGCAACCTGCTGCTCACCACCGGAGGCACGCTCAAGATCTCCGACCTGGGCGTGGCAGAGGTAGGCGCTGGGTCCGCGAGCACGCGGGGGCGTGGCGGGGGTAGGCGCTGGGTCCTCGAGCACGCAGGGGCAGCGCCACCCCCTCTCGAGGTCGCTCCCTGAGGGTTGCCTGCTGTCGTGCCAGGCCCTGCACCCCTTTGCTGAGGACGACACGTGCCGGACAAGCCAGGGCTCCCCAGCATTCCAGCCTCCTGAGATTGCCAATGGCCTGGACACCTTCTCTGGCTTTAAGGTGGACATTTGGTCGGCCGGGGTCACTCTGTAAGTGCCCAGGGGCCTTGGTCCCCCTGCTCTGCCCCCCTGCCCCAGGGGGGGTCCTCCAGTGCCCACCAAAGACTCAGGCATCCTGTTTGGGCTCCAGGCTTCTAGGACCTGCCCCTCTTAGTGAATCCGCTAAACCCCATTCCGGGGTGGCCAGAGCGCCAGAGAGGCTGTGGAGCCAGGACTGGGGGCCCCTGTGGGTAGGAGTGAATGGGACTGCCTCCCACTATGAGGGGTCCTCAGGCTCAGAGGCCTGGTGTGCGGGCGTGCACACAGACTCCCCTCGTTTGCCGAGGGCTCGAGGGCTCGTCCTTATCGTGTCCCCGCTGGCTGCCGGGCCGGCTTGGAGTGCTGCTCAGCTGCTTCATGCCCCCCCGGCTTCCACTCTCCCACCCTTGTGGGCACAGCCCTGAGCACCCGGGCATGAGCCATGCTGAGCGGGCTGTAGTGTCCTGCGGGCCCTCTTCACTCCTGAGTGCGGTGTGCGCGGCATAGGCGCACAGGCTTGCCCAAGCCTCACCAGCGCAGCCCAGAACCTCCTCCCCTGGCCCCCGTTCGCAGGGCCGCCGCGAGCTGGCATGCTGGGGGTGGGGGTCGCTTGATTTCATTCTTGTTTTTATTTGATTGATTGTAGGCTCCACGCTGGGCATTGTGGGACCCAGCGTGGGGCTTGAACTCTCAGCCCCCCTGAGACCAAGAGCCAAGGATGAGGTTGTCGGACTCGTACCGACTGAGCCGGCCAGGCAGCCCTGTGTTGTCTTGTTGAGAGATAATCTGCATACCGCCAGACCCACTCTTTAAAGGCGTGTAGTGCAGCGGGTTTGGGTATCTTCAGAGTGGTGTACCCCCCACCACCATGTGTTCCAGGACATGCTTGTCGCCCAGGGTGAGGCCCCACGGGCGAGGGTGGTCGGAGGCTCCCGGGCCAGGCTGGCTCCAGGCTGGGGCTTCGGGGGCAGCTCCGACTGACCCCGCCTCTCTCCCTCCTGTCGGGGCAAAGCTATAACATCACGACAGGCCTGTACCCGTTCGAGGGCGACAACATCTACAAGTTGTTTGAGAACATCGGGAAAGGAGACTACACGATCCCGGGTGACTGCGGCCCCCCACTCTCGGACTTGCTGAGAGGTGAGGCCCTCAGGATGGCGCTGCTGGGGTGGAGGTGCCGGGAATGGGCTGCCGGGTGGTGATGGGGTCCTGGGGGGCGCTGTACCGACCCCTGGCCTCTGGGGAGCTGGGTCTCCTCTCTGCAGCCCCACTGTTAGTGGGGAGAGGCTGAGGCTGGGATGTGCTTCCAGCTGCTTGGGGGCTTCTGTTCCCCCCTCTTCTGACCCCACCCCCCAGAGGGAAATGGGCCCCCAGGGGCCCCCCGGCCCCCCCCCCCCCGTTGCTGACTGCTGTGTTGCTGGCTTTCTTCCTGCTGCGTGTCCCAGGCTGTGCAGCAGGTGGCACTGTCCAGCCACAGCCCGGGCCTGTCCAGGGTTGGGCCCGCCTGACGCGGCTGCTGGGGGTGGGGAGCCTCGGCTGCCCCCTGACCTCCAGCTGGAGTGTGTTGGGCAGAGCATCGCCCCTCCATGTCCCCGGTTCCTGGGAGTCTGTGCCTCTAGGTTCAGGTCACCTGGAGGCTCCGTCCCTCTCTGCGCTGTGTGTAATTCAGTTGTCACAGTGGATTCCTCTGACCCTGAACGCGCTTGAGAGTTTCCTAGTAACAGAGTCGGGCTGGTTTTTAACTCACGGTGCGAGTGAGGTAGAGCCCGGGCACCCGCCCACCCGTTCCCCGGGACCCTGAAAGATGGCTGGCTGGGTGCAGCCCTGCCTCACTCCCACTGCGTGCCATGGCCCAGCCCTGCCGCTGCTCAGACCTGGCTTTCTCCTTTCTCTCTCCAAGTGCTTGGAAGTTCTCAGGCACTCTGGAAGGGTTGTGATGTCAGCTGTGCCTGTCCTCGAGTGTGCCCAGAGTACAGCCTTCTGACCTCCCCTCCCCCCACCACTCTGAGGGCAGTTCCACTGGGGATCACTGCAGAGACAGAGACGGCTGCGCGGGCAGCAGGGCTCCCTCTCGGCCAGCGCCGGCTGGCTGGTGTGTTCTCCAGGCGAGGCTTTGTTTGCTCGTCCGTACTGCTCGCTCTTGTCTCAGTGCCCGAAACGGCTGATGACCTAGGTGGCCAAGGGCGTCAGGGTCTCTTGCCCCCAGATCCCGGCGGGGCAGCTCTCCCCTAACCTCCGCCGCCTCATTCGACCTAAGGCCAAGGTGGCCAGGGCTTCTGGTCTGCACATCCCCCTGCACCCAAGCCTGCCTCAGGGCCTTTGCATTGGGGGTGTGGGGTCTGGAGGCTCTTCCCATAGCCAGGACTGGTGGGGTGGCTCCCAGTGGTCTCCTTAGAGCACCGTCCTGGCCCCGAGGCCTGGTGGCAGTCCTCTTTGTGCCCTGTGCATGGAGAGTGTGACCCATGGTCTTACCTCCTCTTCGTCCCCACTCAGACCTTTAGCTTTCTGAGCCCCCAGCTCTCCAAATTGCCACCCATTTCCTGAGAATGAGACGGCCCTCCAAGTGGGTGTGTGCAGAGCTCTCAGAACTGGCCCCCCCACCCCTCCTCTGAGAGGCTGATGAAGCTCCATGTGCCCGCCCCTGGCGCCGGGCCCTTGCGAGAGCGAGGCAGAGAGCAGGCCCTTGTGCTCTGTCATCCTCCAGCGTGGGCACCGGCTGTGCATCACTGGGATAGGACTGTCCTGGCTTCCCAGCACCTCTGGTGTCCATGTGAAAAGCACTCGTTGTCCCTTGGCTGTTTTCTCGACCATTCATTCTGCCTTCACGCAGCTCTGGACTCTGCGTCTTTGCCCCATGCCCGGGTCAGCTCCGTTGGTGGAGGCCAGGCCCATGGGGGACTGCGGTGGGGAGGGGGTGCCTGGGGCACTCTGAGTGGCAGTGCCCCCCCCCCCCGAGGGTGTCCTCTGCACTGCGGCTGACATGGGGCGAGGGGGCCCTGTGGCCCATGCTGACTGCCCACGGCCCACTGCTCTCCCGCCAGGGATGCTGGAGTACGAGCCAGCCAGGAGGTTCTCCATACAGCAGATCCGACAGCACAGGTGAGTGTGCCTGGGGGCCCAGCTGCGGGGGCTCGGGGAGTGCAGGGCTGTGCGTGGTGGGACTGGGTGGGATGGGCTGGGGGCTTGGGCTACAGGGGCATTCCCGGCCCTCAGTCTCCTGCCCACCCTGCCCCTCCCCCTACAGATTTTAGGGGTGGGCCCTGAGGTTGACGGGTGCCCTGGCCCTGCGGGCAAGAGCTGCGCAGGCAGCTGGGTGAGCCTCCGGGCCGTCCTGACCTGCGGACTCCCACAGCTGGTTCCGGAAGAAGCACCCGCCGTCGGAGGAGCCGGTGCCCATCCCGCCCAGCTCGGACTGCAAGGATCGCTGGCGCGGCATGACGGTGGTGCCGTACCTGGAGGACCTGCACGGCTGTGCCGACGACAATGGGGACGAGGACCTGTTCGATATCGAGGACGACATCATCTACACTCAGGACTTCACGGTGCCCGGTGAGTCCAGCCGCCGCCGCAGCTCTGCACCCTGGCTTCAGGTCCCTTGCCCCCGTGGCAGAGCTCCCGTCCCCAGTGCCCCTGACCTGCCCTCAACCCCAGCCCTGGAGGGCCTGGCTACCCCTCCCCTCCCCCAAGGAAGCAGATGGGGACCCTGTAGGGAGGAGGTCCCGGGGGCGCCCTCCTGTGTTCGGGGGAGTGCACGTCACATCCTGCCAGGTGGTGAGGGATGGGAGAAGCCCCTCTGACGGCCCTGAGAGGGTCCGGTGGCCCTCCTGGCGCCTGGCCGCCCGTCCTGACGCGTGTCGCCTTGCTTCCCCAGGTGGCGAGGAGGCATCTGAGGCAGGGCTTAGAGAGGAGAGAGGCACGCAGAAGAGCCAGTGCTCAGACCTTTCTGGAGAGGAAGCTGTGGCCGGGGGCGCAGAGGAGCTCGAGGCCTTAGTATAGCGCTGCCCCCGCCCTGCCCCCCACAGTGTCACCCGGTGCCAGAGAGGCCAGGCCTTGGCCCCTGCCCGCTGACCCCCCCAGCCCCGCCCCACTCCTGCCCGGGCAGCTGACCCGTCCCCCCACAGTGGCCGCTGCTCTGTTCTGAGGCCGGTTTCGCAGGTTCCCGTCATAAAGGTTTGCCCTGCTGTGCGTGTATGGGTGATGTTTGTTTCCCTTCTTCCTGGCTCCTTTGCCACACGCTAGGTTTTTACTGTAGAAAAAACTGGTGCGGGGGTGGCCTGTGCGGTGGGTGGGGCCCCTGGGGACAGCACACTGGGCCCAGAGCTGTACTGGCAGAGCAGGGCGGGGGCGCACTTGGGGGTCTGTGATGCCCATTCTGGCGCTGGACCCCAATTGCCTCGGCTTTGGCTTAGCCGCATCCTGTAGAGTCCCGGGAGGTGATGTGTGCCTGGTGCCACAGCTTTGCAGAGGTCTGTCTTGCCTCTCAGAGGTACGGGGCCGTTGTGTCCGGTCCTAGGGAGTGACCCTCACTGGCAGGCCATCTGCCGCCCCAGCAAGGTGGAGTAAGGGCTCTGCCAGATCCCCAGAACCTCGCCAGACCACTGACCGTGTGCGTGAGGGGCCGGGAGCTGCCTCTCGTGGCTGGGGAGGGCTCATGCCGTAGGAGCTCTGGAGTCCGATGCCTGAGAACGTCCATCTGTCTAGAAGTAGCAGGGCTCTGGTCCAGGACCGGTGGTGCTTTCCCTGAGCCCTCGTGGGTCAGCAGTGGGCTGGGCTGCGGCCACGGCCCCTCTTCGCGGCAGTCGCAGTGCTGTGCTCGCCCTCACAGGCTCTTGCTGCTTGGCCTTAGTCTCCCAGGACTGTCCCCACAGTGGCCATCTGCCTCCTGCCCTGAAAGCTGGGTGCTGAGCCTCGGGCCAGAGGTGGGTGGTTGTACGCGATGCTCCAGTCCTTTGAGGATGAGGAGGCCAGACCCCGTACCCCGCCGCCCCCGGCCCAGTGGCTGTGCCCCAGCTGCGTGGCCCCTCTTCCTTCCGAGCAGGGCACCTGGCCCCCCAGGAGACCTCTTCCTGGCAGAAACACATCAGCAGTGAGGAGCTCTGATCTAGGATGCTTCCTGTGTGCATAGGGCTGGCTCACGGCAAGTTCCAGAAGCTGCTGAGTGAGATAGCAGTGGCCGCTGGCCTACAAGGGCTCTGTGCTGGTGGAGAGATGGATAGAGGCAGCCAGGGCAGCTTCCCTCCCGCATCCCAGGAGGGTGGGCTGTGGGCAAGAGGGCGGTGTGCCACGTGCGCTGAATGAGCTACGTGGGCCCTAGCACGTTGCTGATGCCTGTGTCGCTCTCCCCCCCCCCCCCCCGCCCTCCCTCCTCACACACCTCAGAGCACGGGGAGTGCAGAGAGCTCTGTGGCCCCAGGATGCCAGCAAGGCATGGCATGCCCCAGGATGTAGCGAGTAGGGGTACAACAGCAGGCCCCTGGCCCTGATCTTCTCCTCTGTGCCCAGTATGGGAGCTGAGGCTGGTCTCAAGGGGAAGGATGAATGTTGCCCATCTGCCCTGAGCCTAACCCCTCCCAAGCCCCACAGGGCCCAGTAAGGTCTGGCCTCCGCCCAGGTGAGCAGGCCCAGCATAGAGCCCTGTGCCCCAGGACCCCGGCCCTCCATGTGCTGGGGTAGAGGGTGAGTGGGGCAGGCCAGGCCCACCTGTGTGCAGAAACCCGGCTCACACAGGAGCAGGCACGAGAGCGTGGGCCGGACCCCCCCCTTGTCTGGCTGAGTGTGAGGCCATTGCCATCTAGCTGGATGAGGGGCCCTGCGGCCAGGACCTGAGTGGGACAGGTGGGGCAAGTGGTAGAGAGCCTGGGCCTGGGGATTGGGGCGGGGTGGGTGGGCAGGGGTGTTGGTCGTGGACCCCAATCAGCCCATACCCGCCCTCTCCCTCCTAGGACAGGTCCCAGAGGAAGAGGCTGGTCAGAACGGGCAGAGCTGGGGCCTACCCAGAGTGGTGTGCATGAATGGCACAGAGTCGGCCCCGCTGAGCGCCACATCAAAGGTGGAGCGCCGCGCCAGCGCCGCCTCCAACCCCACCCGCAAGGCCTGCTCGGCCAGCAGCAAGATCCGCCGGCTCTCGGCCTGCAAGCAGCAGTGAGGAAGCCCGCCCACAGGTGCGCTGCTGTGGGGACCTGTGGGTGTGGGGGGGGGCTGCGCATGGGCACCGCACCGGCAGCGCATAGCCGCGCACCCAGCTGCAGCCAGTGCTGGCCGGGGCTGGTCCTGCCTTCCCTGCCAGTGTGTGCCCGCTGCCTGCGGGACACTGGCCCGTCGGGTGGGGCTTGGGCAGCAGCGCCCTTGTGCGGGTCCTGCCAGCCCCGGGTGATGGCAGACCCAGCTCAGAGGCATAGGAGGCACTGTGGGAGTGGGTGGGAGGTTGGGATAGCCTCAGTTTGGCCTAGGCTGTCATCCTGGTGGCTGCCCGGTCCCCCTCTGCTTCCTCCTCTTCTGCCTGCCCCAGTCCAAGAGGTGTGTGTGGTGGGAAATCAGGCCCCAGGATGCAGGCGGGTACCCTCTCCTGGGGAGCTGCTGCACCCCGCCCCCAGTGGCCCTGTGGTGCGTATCTGCAGGCATCAGAACCGCCGGAGGGCCGGGAGCCCGGCTTCCTCTGTGGAGGCTGGTGCTTAATTCCGCTGGGCAATGAGTGAACTACAGGGTAACCCCTGGAATCAGCACATTGTTCCCTGGCCTCTGGGGGCGTCTGACAGCCCTATGTGAGCAGGCCTTAGTCTCCCCGCCCTGTCAGCAGACCCCAGGGTGGGGCCTGCCTCCCGGGATGCAGAGCTTCTTGGCTGGCCCGGGAATGACCTGTGTGTTCTGTCTGTAGCCTGTGTCGTGGAGCCTCAGCCACGTGCCACAGCCCAGGTCCTCAGTCTGCCCACCGACTGCTGCTCCGTGCCTGCTGCCCAGGAAGGCCACCACCACACCCTCCTTGCCGACTGCCCCTCGGGAAGACAGGGGTCCTGGAGGGCTGTGGCTGGGGGACAGCAGGGACTGGGGTCTGTCCTTTCCCTCTCGGCCAGCCGACTCGACCTCTTGATGACTTTGCAGCCTTGTGCCGAGCCCCTTCCCCTGGCCCGGGGAGGAGGGAGCACGCCAGCGTGCGGGCCCCGTGGGAAGCCGTTGCCACGCACTTTATGCTCAGACTACTGGTTCTCGCCCCACCCCTGACTTCCCTCACTCTGCTCCACGTTAGCGCCTCCCCCTGGTGGTGTGCTCAGACCACAGCCACAGCGCGAGAGAGCCGCTGTGGAGGACAGGCCTGCCCACCCACACGCATGCCCAGAGCCCAAGGGGCCAGGCGGCTGCCCTGTTGGTGTTGTTTGGTTGGTTCCTTTTCCTTTTTGCTTTTTATTTTTTTTTTTAAAGAAAAAATAAAGCAGGTGGATTTGAGCTGTGGTTGTGAAGGATGTTTGGGAATTGCTGGGGAGCACCACGTCCTGCCGGTAGGGGATCTGAGTCCGAGCCCCCTTGGTGGTCCTCGCAGCCCAGCAGGCAGGAGGGAGGTGGGACCTGGGGCTTCCGTGGGGGTCACCTTTGGCCATGCCGGATATCGGTCCTCCCAGCGGGGATGGTCTCCCCAAAGCTCAGCAGGGCCCGCTAGCAGCTGCAGGGCGCAGCGGTCCACGGTGCAGCTGCTGGAGGGCTACAGATAGCAGGACCCCGACCCTCTTTCCAAGGTCTCTGTGCTCCTGCACCCCCAAAGAAAACGCAGACTAAGCAGGCGTGTGCAGTAAACATTTATAATCAACCAGAAAACAAACACAAGAAACTCCATCACTGGATGGTACACAGAGGGCACGAAGCTTCAAGGGGCGGGGCGGGGCGACTCGGCCGCAGGCGAGGGCTGCCCCATCTTTTGGCAATAAATAAAGCTTGGGAAACTTGAAACCTTGGCCGTTTGGGTTTTGTGTGTGTCCAGCCGGGAGTTGTGGCAGCTCTTTGGACGGTGCAACAGCGGGGCGGGCGGGGCACGGCTCACATGCTCCGGGGGGCCGCGGGGGCTGCGCGAGGGGGCGGCGGCGGGCCGCGGCTTATTGCTCAGGGGGGCGCAGGGGGCCGCGAGCACAAGCCGCGGTGAGGTAATTCGGGGCTTCCCGGCCGCCGCCTCCACCCACCCTGGCGGCCCGCGGCCAGCGCGCCCGGCTCCCTTCCGCGGCCCCGCACTCGGGCCCCAGCGGGCTTGGCGCATGCGCCCCGCCGCCGACCCTGAGGTGTGCGGCCCGAGCCCCCTTGAGGCTCCATTGGCCCCGCTAGGGGCCCCCTGCGCATGCGCCTCACTCAGCTCCTCCACGTGCACCATCCCAGGAGCTGGTCGTGGGCGTGCGCCTCCCGGTGCTCTGTGCCCAAGACGCCCCCACAGAGGCTGCTGTCCGGGGTCAAAGGCAGAGGAAGGTGAGCACCTGCCCCGCTCCCTCCAGTCCAGCCCCGCACTCTGAGGAGCCGCAGCGGGACCCAGTTCAGGGCCCAGTGGGAACTGTGCGCCTGCGCGCCAGAGGCAGCTCCCGGTGGCCCGAGGACGTGAGCATGCGCACCTGGGGGAGGGCTGGAGGACGTGCGCGGCCCCGCGGCCCGGCGTCGGCGCGCCAGAGCGCCGCGCCCCAGGCGTGTCCCGCGGCGGGGGTCCTGAGCGGCGCCGGGGGAGCTGAGGAGGGCGGTGCGGGACGCAGGGCTTAGACCGGGCTGTGGTCGGGAGACGTCGGAGCGGCGGCGGCCAGCGCGGGAGCCGCGGCGAGGGGCGGGGCGAGGCGCGGCGCGAACAGTCTGTCGTCGATGCCCGACGCCAACTTGTCCAGCAGCGTCCCCGGGGGCCCGACGCACAGGCCCGAGCCGGGGCAGCCGCCGCCGCCGCCGCCGCCGGGCTCCTCCTCGATGACCGGGATGGCGGGCACAGCCGGGTCCTCGCCCGCGCGGCCCTCGGACGGACAGTCGACGCTGTCGCCGCGGCGCAGAGGCGCGCGCGGGGGGCGGGAGGCGGGCGCGAAGGCGGGCGGCGGCGGGGCGGGGGCGGCGGCGCGCGCGCCGGGGTCGCTGTGCTGCCGGCCGCGCTGCTGCCACTGCTTGCGCGCGTGGGGGTGCGGGTGCGCGCGCGCGCGGTGCCGGGGGCCGCAGGGCGGCGCGTCGTCGAAGTGCGGGTCGTGGCGCAGGAACTCGTGGAAGAGCGCGTCTGTCTTCTCGTCGATGCTGTAGTCGCGGCGTGGGGCGCGGTGGGGCCAGGCGCGCGGGCTGCGGGGACTGCGGGGCCGGGCGGGCGCCTCCGTGGGCGCCAGCGCCGCCTCGAAGCTGCTGCCCACAGTGGCCGTGCGGCCGGCGCTGGTGAAGGAAAAGCGCTTCTCGGACGCGCTGGGGAGCCCGTCGTCGCCCGCGCCGCGGCCCTCGATGCTGGCGTACCCGCTGTCCATCTGCAGCAGCTTTCGCGGACCTCCCGCCTCGCTGTCCGCTGACCGCGGTGTGGGCGGTGGCGAGGGCGGAGGGAAGGTGGGCACGGTGGTCCCGGAGCCTGAGCCCGAGCTGTCGCCGCTGCGCACCGAGTCGCGGTCGTTGCCACTGCTGCTGTGGTCCGAGGAGGCCGCCGCATGCAGCTCCAGAGAGGCGCGCAGGCTCCAGATGTCCCGGTAGATGGTCTGGACCTGCTCTGGCCCCGAGTCCCGCTCACCATCAGATTCCTGCTGTTGCAGCTGTTCAGACCCCGCGCCAACGCCGCCGCGCTCTGGGGGAGACTCTGGGGGAGACTCGGGGCTCGCTCCTCCCGTGGCGCCCACCTCCTCGGCTGCCTCTAGCCTGCAAGCCAGGCCGCAGCAGTCAGGAAGGCTGTGCGCAGCCCTGCATTTTCTCCCCAGCCCCCCTGACTCCGGGTCCGGAAGGGTGGGCATGGGTGGGGAACCCCTAGGCTTGGCCAGGCTCTGCAGAAAATTAGTTTTTTAGAAAAATGCTGCTAGTCCCTGTTGCAGGGTATGTTTTCTGGGTAAATCTGAGCCTCTTTGGCACCTGCTTTTCAACCAGGTCACTCTATAGTGTCTGACCGAAACACCTGCGGGCAGTACAGGTGGCTGGCTCCCCACCTAGAGTGAGCGTTCTCCTGGGAGGCTGCTTTCCTCCTGACATCTTAGCATAGAAGGGACTGGCTGGGGATGGGCTGGACCAGGTGTAGTCCCACCCAGCCTTTACTCTTGGGCCCCCCCATCCATTGGAGCAGTAGTGGGGTGCTGCTGGCAGAAGGGGTCAGAGTTTCTGAGAAGGGGCCATGCGGCCGCAGGAACAGAGGCAGGTGGGAAGGAGCACCAGGCTACAGCAGAGCCCATCAGGCAATGGACCCCACTGGGAAGCAGTATCATCCAAGCAGGCACACACCCCCCCTATGGCCCTATCTGGGCAGGCATCCCGTTTTGGGGACCCTGGAGCTATTGTCCAGGGCCCCACCTGCCCCTCTGCCCTTACCCCGTCTCTCCCTGTTTCCCTCTTGGGATGCATGCTGGAGAGGTGGCCCCAGTGAGGCGGCCTCCTGGAGGGACAGTGGAGCTGGAGGCATGTGTCCCCAGCTCCGCAAGGCGGGGAGAGCCCTCCCCAGGATACGGGGGCAGGGACTGAGAGGGACAGGGGCCCACAGGTCCACCCCTAGCACTTCTATCTACTGAAAAATACCTGCCGAGGGTGGGGGACGGGCTGGTGGGGCTGGCCAGAGAGGGGTGGGGGGGCGGGAAGGCCACAGCGGCGCCTGAGCTGGCAATGTATTGGATGAAGTCCATGTGGGGGGCGTCCCCCTCCTCCTGCTCTGTGCTCTCGCTGGCTGCCCGCTGCCGCTGGAAGTGGTGCCGCTTGGGGGAGCCTGTACAGAGGAAGGTGTGTCAGCCCGGGCCAGGGGGCGGTACTCCCTGTTCTGCGGAGGGAGAAAGCGAGGCACAAAGGATCGAAGAGCCAGGGCAGGTATGAGTTGCGGTGTCAAGGAAGTAACAGTACCGGCCAGAAAGGGGTGGCCGGGGGGAGGTCCTTCTTCTGCCAGCTCTGCCTCCACCCAGGGGCCCCCTTGAGGGCTTGGGAGAAGCTTGGGTGGGCAAGCCTCAGGGCTGGGGAGGCCAGTCAGCCAGGTTTTGGGCACCTCTGCACCTATGGTTGACTCTAATCACCCCCAAGAATCACGGGTTCCATCTCTGCTCCCAAAGGCAGTGGGGTGGGCTGTCCCCTCGCTGCACTAGCTGGAGGCAGGCCCCAATAAGGGGGCTCATGCCCTCATGGCACCTGCTTACGCTTTCTCCTTACCTGTCCTGGCCCGGGGACCCACCACCTCCACAGGGCAGCGGGCATCCCCGCAGCCTGCCCTGTCCCAGCTGAGGCCCCCTGGGCAGGGATCGGTGGAGCCATTGGTGCCCACCACCCCGCCCCCGCACACACGGTCCTGCTTTAGACTGAGGATAAGGAAGCCCTGTGTCCAGGGCTGTCTATGACCCTGGGGTCTGTGGGATTGAAGGGCTGCCCTCGGTCGTTCAGGGCTGGCAGTGCTCTAGCCCCAGGCCAAGTGGGCCTTCGAGCTGTTGTTGTAAATAAAGTTTTATTGGCGCATGCCTACACTCATTTATACACAGTCTGTGGCTGTTTCCACACAGCCATACGAGACACTGTGAGCACAGATCCAGAAGCACTCATCTCGTGCCTTACAGAAGACGGTCCCCAGTCCTGGCTATGGTCTGCCAACCCGCTGCTTTGCTGGGGCACAGCATGCGACCCAGCCAGCTGCGAGCCTTCGGGCAAGATGCCCACTGGCAGACGGATGCTGCTGGCTAGTGTGGGGCAGGACCAGGGCCCCTTGAGAACACTGACCCTGCCCTGCGTGTGGAACCTCCTTCTCGAAGGTGGCCTGGGGCAGCAGCTGGAGCTCTACCCCCTGGGCCCAGATTTCTACCATGGGACACAGCTCACCTCTAGTGTCCAGACTAGATGCCCGTTGGCTGGGATCCAGCTTCCATTTCTTGACCTTGAAGTAGGGGCTGGCCCCATCCAGGCTGGCGTGGCGCCGCAGGCGGGTAAGGAACTGCAGGACAGGTCTGGCCCCAGAGCCAGGGCCTGCCTCCCCGTGCCCGGCCTCCCCGCGCCCCGCTGTGGGCCCTGGCCCGACAGGCTTGCTGCTCCTGGTGCCCGTATCCAACTGGAAGGAAAAGAAGAATGCTCTCAGGCACAAGGGCCCTTTCCCTGCTGCCCTGCATGCTGGCCCCAGCCTGGGCCCCAGCTCTGCACTCTCGTGGGCAGCCCTAGCAGACGGTGCCAACGCGCCCCACCCAGAAGGCACAGGAGCAGCACAGTGCTCGGTGGCTGGCTGGAAGCTACGCTGAGCTCGGGGGTTCAGCCAGGCACTGGCCAGCTCTGTTCATCCCAGCCCCGGACAGAGGGGTTTCAGAGGGTGAGCGCCCAAGAGCACTCATGCCCTGGCTTGGGCTGGGTCCTGACCCCACCCTCTCCAGCTGCCGGAGTGCTCTGTGCATGTGCGGGGTGTCTGTGCGGTCTACGTGCTGCCTACCCCTCTTCCATGCAGGGGGATCAGGCAGGAGCGAGAGGGGGGAGGGTAGGGGGAGGCCACAGGCTGACCTCTGTCCTGGAGTGGGGCAGGGCGGGGAGGGGCCGCTCGGGGGCCCTCACCCAGGTGCCTTCCCTGGAGTCGCTGGATGCCAAGGGGCTGATCTCGAAGTCAGCAGGGCCCACGGCTGAGTTGTAGGGGTCACCTGGCAGGGCGGAGCTGGGGCCCACGGAGCGGCCGGTGAGGGCCTTCCCCGGGGGCTAGGGGAGGAAGCAGTAACAGGTCAAAGAGCACGGGTGGATGAGGGAGACTGCTGGACCCACAGCCCACTGTGTACCCCAGCCAGGCCCCCCTCCCTATCCTGAGGGGCCCAGCCCAGAGAGTGAGAGAGGGGCGCCTACAGGGTAGGTGTCCTGTCCACTGAGCCCCAGGCTAGCTGCCGCCCGTACACTCACCTGGAAGATGGCGAGGTTGGCCTCGGGGGCGGCAGCGGCGTGGGGAGGGGTGGCTGCACTGGCTTCACCCAGCTCGCACTCGTGGATCGTGATGATCTTGAGGGGTGGTAGGTGCAGGTGGGTGAGGCGGGCATTCTTCAGGTGGTGGAAGTCCCCCTCTGTCAGGGTGTACCTGTGCCCGGCATGGCTGCCCGTCACTGCTCCACCCCACCTCCGGCAGCCGGAACCCCAGAGCCCCCACCTGCTGTTCCTGACCCCACTGCCCACCCCGTCAGGTTTGGGGGACAGCAAGGCCAGCACCTGGCAGCCACCACCACCCCCCCACCCCACCCCCCCGCCAGGAAGCCCAATCACAGGGCATCAAGCTCTGACCTCCCTTGGGGCAGGGACCCCCTCCTGCCGTGTTGCACTTTACCTGCGGCCCTTGTCCTGCGACTTCCGGCTCTGCTCAAACAGGGCTGCCTCATTGAAGGACACCCGGCGGCCGGTGGAGCTGGTGGACAGGAAGCGCTCCGTCTCTGCGTCCTGGCTCTCAGGGTCTTCCCCCGTGAAGTCGGGGTCTGCGAGGAGAGCCAAGAGGGTGGGCCCCGGGCGGGCCGCGCCTGGCGCTGGGCGGGCGGCCGGCCACGGAGGGGGGCACGGGGAGGGGCAGGGGGCGGGGCCCGGCGGGGGCGGGGCGGGGGCGGGGCGGGCACTCACACATCCGCTCACACACTCACTCGCTCAGCACGCGCCTGTGAGCACCTACGCGCGGGCTCTAAGGAAACAGAGATGAGTCGGAATCGAGGTGCGCCCAGTCTGGTGGGGGAGACAGACAGACACAGCCGGTCAGGCGGCCCGAGGGGGCGGGCGGGAGGGCGGGCAGATGGGCAGGGGGCGGGCCTAGCGGGGCTCCGCACCTTGGGCCGGGTGAGCGCCAGCGTCCGGGTAGGTGGTGGTGGTCTTCTCCGCCTCCTCCGTCGCTCTGGGGAGGGACCGCAGGGCAGCAAGGTGGGTTGCAGCGCCCACTTGCAGGGACCCGAGCTCACTGAGCCAGGCCCTGGTGCAGACACATCGTGCTCCCCAGGCACTTAGGAGGAGGCCCCCAACACCACACGGGTTGACATACATGCCTGCCACCCGCAGGCACGCACGCGTGTGCGCGCTCTCGCGGTCCCCCGGCTCCAGGCCCGCAGAGGCCCCAGGGAAGCCGCTGGGCTGGGTGGGCTGCGCACCTGTTGAAGCGCGGGTGGGCCTCCCAGCAGCGCCTGCACACGAGCAGCACGCCGGACAGCACCGCTAGCGTGCCACCGACGAAGAGCGACAAGACCACCACCAGCAGCACGTAGTTGGTCAGGATGGGGCCAGGCTCCGCCTGTGGGCCAGTAGGGGTCAGAACGACTGGGCGTGACCTCTGGAGACCCGCCCGGCCCAGCCACCCCTCTCCATCCCCCGTACTCACGGTGGGGCTGCCGGTGGCGGCGGTGGCGTTGTCCCACCTGGAGGTCAGGGCGACCGTGGCAGCGGTGCTGGCGGCAGTGGCCATGGTGGGCGTGGGCTGCATTCTGAAGCTAGGAGGAGGGGCCTGGGGGGGGCAGGGCCTGCTCAGACCAGCTCCTCTGCCCCCTCCCTCTCCTAGCTCCCGGGGAGTGGGAGTAGGAGTCCACATGGGGCAGTGACTCACGGAGAGGGGGAGGAGAGCCCCGAGGCAGCCCCCACCCAGCTTAGATCGACACTGGGACCTCCGTTTCCCGGTGTTTAAAACGCAGGAGGTGTACGTTATCCACCACCTCCCCAGCCGGTGGGGCCGGCCCAGCAAGGTAGCAGCTGGCTGGGAACCCTGCCCACAAAAGGGGAAGCACTCCTAGGAGGAACGGGGAGCTGAGGATGTCAGCTCACTGCGGGGAGACCCCGGAGGCCCTGCCAGCCGCATCAGGGGAGAGGAGGGGGCTGCCGCAGCCCTGGGAGACTGGCTCTCCCGGGAGTGGTGGGGCGCAGGGACTGAGCGCAATGTCAATCCCGGGAGGTACTGTCCCCTTCCACCCAGTGCTAGTGGGAGCGAAAAGGCCAAAGAAGGCTCATCTGTTCCCAGCCCTGAAGAATCTGGTTCCCATGACGACTGAGCGAGCAGGCCGAACGGCGGGGGGTGGGGTGGGGGTGTTGCCAGGGCGCATTGGGGAGAGGAGGGGGCGCGGGGGAGGGAGGCCTCCTGCAGGGCGGCTTCAGCCGGTCCTGGGCGGCAAGATGGCTGCTGCAGCCGCCTCCCCGCCAGTGTCCAGCGCGGGGCCCTGCGTCTCCGCGAGCAGCTTCTCTGGCCAAGCAGGCCAGCCTCCACGTTTGCTTCAGGTTCGGGGTAAACTGAGGCCGGGGGAGGGGCGCTCAGCCCTCGGGAAGGGGACTGCCTGGATATTGCACCTGACCGCTCTCACCTACGCCAGCTCCTCCCGGTGGGACGGGCCGGGGACTGCACTCGAACCCCGGGCAGCCGAGTCTGGGCCGGGATGACCCGCAGCCCTGAGTAGGCAGGGCGCGTGTTGGGTCTTTCCCCAGAGGAAAGGGGGGCTTGTTCAGGCTCCCGCGTCCCCAACCCCTTCGGGTTTTAACCCCACTCGACAGCGGGGTAAACAGGCTCGGAGAACGGGGGTGGAAGAGCCCTGGCGAAAGCCAGGTGTTCTCAGCGCTCCTGTCCGAGAATGACCGTGGCTGCCCGGCATCCTCAGGGGGATGGGGCCCGCAAAATGTAGGTCGAGAAATGAGTTCCGGCTGGGGGGTGGGGGAGCAGAAGCGCAGGGACGGTGACAGAAGACCAGAAAAGATGGCAGGAAGCCGAGGGGGAAGAGAGGTGGACTCCTAGGGGTAGGCGGGGACCAGACCCGAGGGCGGACGTTCCCCACGGGCCCGCCCCTGAGGTCCAGCCGGTCCTTCCCGAGCTCGCTCGCCACCGCGCCCATCCCCGCGCCCCCAACCGGCCCCGGGGGCGGAATGGCGAGCCCTCAAGGAGAGGCAGAGAGCCGGACTCCGGGCACATCTCTGCCTCGGGCTATAATCCCAGAGACGGAGACGCCATCGCCCTCGCTGCATCTCGGGGGAAACTGAGGCGGGGGAAGGGCGTGGGCGGGGGGAGTCCCTCGCCAGGCCTCTAACGCGGGATGCAGAGCCCCGCGGGTTGGCCCCCACGCCCGCCCCGGCTCCCTCCCCACGTCCTCCCTCCGGCCCCGCCGCGTCGCGGAAAGGGTCGGTGGTCCCGAGCCGGCGGCGATCCCCTGGGCCGCGCGGCCTCGGCCTGCCCCAGCCCGCCTCGGCGTATCCCCGGGCCCGCCGCGCCTACCTCAGCGCCGGGGCGCGCGGCCCATGGGGGGCGGGCGGGCGGCTGCGCGGCGTTCCCGGCGGGCTCCGGTGCTCGGTGGCCGCGGAGCAGGCGGAGAATTTATGAATGGAGAACGCGGCGCGCGGGGGAGGCAGGCGCAAGAGGAGGGACCGCGCACGTGACCGCGTTGGCGGCGAGCCCGCTCCGACCCGCTGGGTGCCACCCGGTCCCGGGCCGACCGCCCCCGCCGCGCTCGCCGCCGCGTCTGGGTAGCTGCGCGCGGGCCACCGCCTCCCCTTCCCTTCCGGCGGGAGTGGGGGGCGGAGCCTGCGCTCCCGGACGCCCCCTCCCCACGCCGAGCGGCTCTCTCCCGCCGCGGCCGAGTCTCCACCCCGTCCCCTGCAACGCAGCTGATGACCCTTCCCAGGGTCCGCAGGGACGCGGAACGAAGGGGAGGAGTCGAGTCCATCCCTTTTCCCTCCTTCGCTTGCCCCAACCTGGGGGCCCCCAGGATGCACAGTTGGGGGAGGGGTTGGACACATGCCCCCCCCCCTTTTCTTCTCTAATATGTGGCACTGTCAGGTTCATTAGGCGCTCCATCTTGTTGGGACAAACAACGAGCAATGATAACTGAATATGACCTGTGCTGAATGCCACCATGGCCGGCCCAGCCCCGGGTGACATCAGAACTACTCTGGCAGAGACTGCATGCCTGGTGAGCCCCAAAGCTGTTCGCCCTTCTCCATCTTAGAGAATCGTGCCTTACCCTTCTAGATGCTGAGGACATCAAGCTGCACCAGTGTGGTCTGGGTCCTAGCCCAGCCCCCTTGGCCCTGTGCTGGACACAGTGTCACCTCTTTTACTTTCTTTTTCTTTCTTTATTTTTTTTTTTTAAGATTTTATTTATTTGACAGAGAGAAACACAGCCAGAGAGGGAACACAAGCAGGGGAGTGAGAGAGGGAGAAGCAGGCCTCCCGCCGAGCAGGGAGCCGGATGTGGGACTCGATCCCGGGTGTCCGGGATCATGACCTGAGCCGAAGGCAGTGGCTCAACCAACTGAGCCACCCAGGCGTCCCTTTTTCTTTCTTTTTTTAAGATTTTATTTATTTGACAGCGAGAAACCCAGCTAGAGAGGGAACACAAGCAGGGGGAGTGAGAGAGGGAGAAGCAGGCTTCCCGCCGAGCAGGGAGCCCGATGCGGGGCTGGATCCCGGGTCTCCAGGACCATGACCTGAGCCGAAGGCAGTCGCTTAACCAACTGAGCCACCCAGGCGCCCCTCACCTCTTTTACTTTCCGGTGAAAACTGACACTATCACTTCAACCCTCAGATCCCTTGCATGAGTTGGTTCCCAGCCTCCTGGGCTCTCTCCCTGCTCAGCTTTAAGAGTCACTCCCTGGCCTCCTTCAACGCCTCCCCTCTTGGCTGCCTTTGGTAACAGCAGTTCCTACCCCACACTTCAGCCCCCTACCCCTTTCAGGGCCCTGCAGGTCTCCTGTTACTTGCTCCAGTGTGTTGTGTCCCTCCTCTCCTGTTCCCTCACTGCAGGGTGAGTTCCAAGTCAGGAGCTGGGTCCCCAGGCATAGCACCTGGCGGGCACATGGAAGACAAGAATGTGCTTGTTAAGTGGGTGAACACCCAGGAAGAGCGGACTCAAGTGAGCAGAAGCTGAATGTGCAAAGGACCTGAGGTAAGACTGTGTGTAGACCATGTTGTGTTGGAGGGAACAAGGAAAGCCGTCTTGTGGTTTCCAGCAAGAGAATGACAGGGTGCCTCCGCTGTGTGTGAATTCAGCTGTATCGAGGACAGGGGAGGAGGCTGGGGCTGTGCACATCGGTGAGAGTGGCCATGGTGGCCCCACCGAGTGGACAAGCCATGACGACGGGGGTCCGCTGGACGTCTCCAGGGCAACCCTAGGCTTGGGGCCTGAGTAACAGGTTCTACCTTTACCCATTGGCCACCGTGGAGCAGGAACTGGAGAGAAATCGTCCGGCACATGGAGTGGAAAGGCGGACGGACCAGGTAGATTGGGCCTCCGTGTGGGGTCCGGCGCTCTGGGAAGGTTGGGACTGAGCACAGGACGCACCCCTGGCAATGCGAACGGGGCTTCCCTCTGCACACACACCCTGGGCCAGGGCGTCCCAACTGCCCCTCACAGCGCGGGCCCAGAGGGGGCGGGGGGCTGGGCAGCGGGCCTGCGCTGGGGTTGGGGAGCCACCGGGCAGCGCCGCATCGTGTACCGCACCTGCCCAGAGCCGGGCCCAGGAGGGACACCACCTCCCCCGGGGCCTGCACCCCGCGGCTCCGCGGCCACGGCCCTCCCGGGTGTGGGCCCCAACCCCGCCCAGCCCACACTCCGGGTTTTGCCGAAGACCAAGATGTGGGCCTGGGGGCCTGACCCGAGGCGCCACCTGCGTGAGCGCGGGGGCTGAAGGGTGACGTCAACGCCACGAGCGAGGCTGCGCGAGCCCAGGTGACGTCAGCGGAGCCCCGGGCCGCCCGCGCACGCGTCCGCGCGTCAGCGGCGCGCGGGGGCGGGGGCCGGGCGGGGCCTCGGCGCGTGCATCTCCGGTCGCGGAGTGCCCTCTGCCGGCGCCCTCGAGGATTGCATTCGAGCCGGGTCCGCAGCACCCGGCGCTTATCCACGCTGGGTCCCCCGCCTAGGATGCCCTTCCCAGGACGTCTGCATCTCTAACGGTCGCACCCTACCCTGTCCTGGCCCCCAGCTCCGCTTTTCCTTTTCTCTTTTAAGTAGTTTTCAACTTCTAACATGCCGTATGATTTGCGTATGCGTTACTTTGAATGTTTGTTAAATGTCCCCACCGCCCCAAACCAGAGCCGGAATCTTGGTACTCCCCTTGATGGTTCTAGCGCCTGGGATCCAGCGAGCGCCCCCCAAAGTCTTGAATTCAAGTGACCCCTGCTCCGCGGACGCTTCTGACATCTACTCCATCTTACCACCCGCTGGCCGCTGGGACTGGAAGGAAACTACAACCCCCAGCACACCGCGCGCAGGGCGCAGGGCGTCGTTGTCCATGCGCGCGGCTCGCTGGGAGTCGCAGTTTGCGCGTGCGCCTTTACCTGGACTCCTCTTCCCAGGGGTCTCCGCGCGTCGTCCTCCTCGTCCTCCAGGCTGCGCGCGTTCGGCCGGAGTGCCCTGGCAGCCGTCGCCATGCTACCCGCCGCAGCCCTCCGCCGTCTGAGCCTGCGTTCCCTCGTACGCCAGGCCCGCGCCTACGCCGAGGCCGCCGCTGCTCCGGCCCCGGCTGCGGGCCCGGGACAGATGTCCTTCACCTTCGCCTCGCCCACGCAGGTTCGGTGTCCGTCTGGCTCGGGACCCCGCCTTGGTCGCTATCTCCAGTCCGCAGTCGGAGACCCCCACTTTTGGGGTGTCGATTCCCCTTTGTTCCGCCCCCTGGGTCCCTCCCCGGTGTCATCCGGAATCCGGACTCCCCAGCCTCCCGGTCTCCGAGGCCCCCAACCCCATGTGGGACCACGGACACACGCCCCTTCCGTCTCCTTTGGTCCGGATTCCGGGCCCCCCAACCCCAGAGTCGCTGACCTGCGCCCTACGTTCTTTCATGTGGCTCGGAATCTGAGCCCTGTAAAGTTTCGTCTGGAATCCCAGCGCCCCAGGACTGGACCTCCCCGACCCTCGCCCCGACCCGCACTGCGCGGGAGGCCGGCACTGCTGCTGCGGGGACCAGAATTGAAGTCTCCGCCCCAGGGTGGCTGTCTCCGTTATCTTTCGGTGCTTCCTCTGGCCTTCGATCGTTTTCCTGCAGAGGAGCCAGTCCCCAGCGCTGGAAGACTGGCCTGCAGTGACACGCTCTGTGTGTTCTTTCCAGGTGTTTTTCAATGGGGCCAACGTCCGGCAAGTGGATGTGCCCACGCAGACGGGAGCCTTTGGCATCCTTGCTGCCCACGTGCCCACCCTGCAGGTCCTGCGGCCAGGGCTGGTGGTCGTCCACGCTGAGGACGGCACCACCTCCAAGTACTTCGGTAAGTCCAGGGGGAAGGGGCTGGGTAGGGGCTGCGGCCTTTAGCCTGCAGGTGGCGCCCTGTCACAGGTTTGGTGAAAGTAAGGGGGGGGCGGTTAAGGAGCTCGTAGGGAGTCAGGGTAGGGGTGGGGGACAGGGGTTGGAGAAAGAAGTCAGGTCCTGTGCGGAAGGGGCCGGATTAAGAGGAGATGTTTGCATCTGCGTCTGGAGGGCTGCTTCCACCCGCACAATTCCGAGGTACAGCAGGATTCGAACCCAGTTCCGAGTTTAGCTGATAGCTGTGGGTGGAGGAGCAAGGGCCAGCCCCAGTGGGTACCCCGGGCCCGTGTGCATTTGCCGTTCTCTGCAGCTGCCCTTTTGCCACGCTAGGCCCTATGGCTACTCTCTGGAGCCACTTCTCAGGCTTGAGGGTGATCACGTCGCCTACAGGTTGGGGGTGGACATCTCACGTGTTCCTCTTTTTTTTTTTTTAAGATTTTATTTATTTGACAGAGAGAAACACAGCCAGAGAGGGAGCACAAGCAGGGGGAGTGAGAGAGGGAGAAGCAGGCTTCCCGCCGAGCAGGGAGCCCGATGTGGGGCTCGATCCCGGGTCTCCAGGATCATGACCTGAGCCGAAGGCAGTCGCTCAACCCCCTGAGCCCCCGGCGCCCTCACGTGTCCCTCTTTCTGTAGTGAGCAGCGGCTCTGTCACGGTGAACGCTGATTCTTCAGTGCAGCTGTTAGCCGAAGAGGCAGTGACGCTGGACATGCTGGACGTGGGGGTGAGTGTCCGGGGGAGACGGATGCACCAGGGAGGCCAGGGCTGTCCTAGCGATGACGGGCTCCAGGGACGGGAACTTGGGTTTGGTGGAGGGGCCGGCTTCAGGCTACTGAGGGTCGCTGCTTGGCTCTCACGCACTCCCCACTTCCTGCAGGCGGCCAGGGTGAACTTGGAGAAGGCGCAGTCGGAGCTGTCAGGAGCGGCGGACGAGGCCTCCAGGGCTGAGATCCAAATCCGCATCGAGGCCAACGAGGCCCTGGTGAAGGCTCTCGAGTAGGCGGTGCGTGGCCCTGGCCGACAGGGAACCCAAGGCCCGGAGCTGGGCAGGGGATGTCCCGGGCAGGCTGAACCAGCGCCCAGGGTCTGGTCTGCTGGTGGGGGTGGGGCGGGGAGGAGGGTGCGCCCGGCGCGGAGAGGGAGTCTCCTGCGGAGGGAGCCGGCTCCCCGGAGAAGGCCGCCAGGGGGCAGCACGGTTCTAGCTTTCCGCCAAGGGCACTGCCCAGCGTCTTTGCCAGGGCTGCCATGTCTGGTGGCATTCCTTCTCTCTGAGCCCAGAGACCCGCTTTGCTGTTTGAGGGGGCGCTGTGTGTCAGGCCCCCCCAGCCTGAAGTGCCACCCACCATCCCGCTGAGCCTGTACCCCCTGCCGTGCAGACCTCAGCCCTTGGCCACCTCCGTTTGACGGCCTACCCTCAGCTTGAGCCCCCCATTAAAAGCCAGGGACGTAATTTGTGTATGCTGGTTTTTGTGCTGCCTGGGACTGTCTTCAGGACCTTGCCGGCCTTCTGTCCCAGCTCTGGGTGTCCCTGCAGGGGATAAGGCATTCGAGAGCAGCCTCAACCTCCAGGGTTGGGAAGCTGGGGCCCAAGAGGTCCTCGGGGGTCTGTGGTAAACTGGGGTGTGGGGGCATGCAGGGGGCATAGCCCGTAAACCGGGGTAGGTGGTGGGCGGGCTGTTTGCCGTCAGCCTGAGGGTGGGAATTGGCACAAGCTGCTGGCCGGGGCCAGGCCTGGGCTGCTGGACAGCCCCCTGGGGCGCTGCCAGGTTTCAGGCTGTGCCGTCTGCCCTGTGGGCTCTCTGGCCCGCCCCAGCCACGCTGGGAAGAGGCAGGTCCTGCCCGCTCACACAGAGGCCCAGCCCTCTGCTCACCCGGTCTGTGGGTGGCCCGGCTGGCCGTGCGCCTCATCCCCCGTGGTGTCGGCACCTCTGTGCCATCCAGGCCCCTGGGCTGGCCCCAGATGGGGTGGGGCAGCTGGGCGGGGGCAGCCCTGACTCCGGGCAGCTGCTGTGCTGCTCCATTTCTTCCCTTTTGCAAGCACGGGGGTGGCCCAGAAGCTGGCTCCAGGCGGCGGCAGGAGACTGGGGGAAGGGGTCTCCTCGCCCCACTTCCTCAGCCCTGGGCCTGAGCAGGCTGGCAGGGGATTCCAGGGCAGTGAGTGTACGGGAGAGTCTGGGCCCTCCCGTGTGTCACTGGCAGCCCGGAGGTGATAGGGAGGCCCACCCCCTCCCCCCAGCCGGGCATGTTGTCAGCACAGATGGGCTGTGGACTCGTGTGTCACGGTCCCGTGCAGGTGACTGTGTCCTGGCTGCCCTGCTGCTCAGTGTGGCGGGAGGCTGCTTGTGGGCCCTCCCTCTCTGGGTCCCCCTGCGCAGGCGGGTAGGCCCAAGCAGCTGGCCCCCACCGTCCTCGGAAGCCCCAGGCCAGAGAAGGTAGTGAAAGCCGTGGGCTCACAGGTGCACACCCCGGGAACCGTAAGACCAAGGACAGGGAAGGAGGTCCGGGTGGTAGTTGAGGGGATGAGGCGGCGCGACCTCGACGACAGCACCTTCGGCCAAGCCGCCACCCAGCACCCGCACCAGCGGGCCCTCTAGCCGCAGCCCTGCTCCCTGAGACTTCTCAGCCTCTGGTGGCGGTACAGCTCTGGACGCATGTAGGATTCCTCAGCGCAGAGCAGGCCTCCTGGGGGAGGCGTGAGCCTGGGAGTAGCAGGGATCGCCGTAGCCGAGGTGGGTCTGCAGGGGAAGGCCGGAGCTGGCGGGAGCCTTGCCCTGGGCTGGAGGCACCCAGGGTGCAGTGGGTCATTCGCTAGAAACCAGAGGTCACAACCCTTTCCTCAAGAGCAGGCTCACACAGGGGTCTGTTCCTCTTCGAGAAAGGGGGTCCCCTTGGCCTGCGTGTGTGCTCACACCCAGGGACTGACCAGAGCGTGGGATGCTCTAAACAAGAAAAAAAAAGTAGGAATTGAATTGAGCTAGGGTGGGGCCTGTCCCCTTCCTGAGAGCACTGCCCCCCCCAGTGTGCATGAGCCCTTGGGACCCCAGTTCCAGGAGGACCACCTACTTCCCTGGTAACCTGAGGGGCAGGGTCTCATGCCCACCTGAGATGACACAGCCCTGTCTGCTGTGGCCACAGATCCCTGACCCAGCGTGGAGATAATCTGGCTTCAGGGTGCACAGCTCCCTCTGCGCCCCCCCCCCACCCCCGTGTTCCTCCCACAGCCACCTTCAGGCTCCAGCACTCCCTCCATCCCAGCCCCCAGTGACCCCCTCCCAGAGGTTTCTGGACATGTGGTGCTGGGAGCCTCTGGGTGGGAGGGGGTGGGTCAGAGGCTGCAGGAGAGGAGGTGGGGAGGGTGCGGGGTGGGGGAGCAGGATGGAGACCGGGAAAGGAACACAGCCCTGGGAGGGGTGCCCACTATGAGGGTGCGGGTGGAGGTGGTCAGGCCAGATAAAGTGAGAGACCAGATAATGGACAAGGGGCCGGGGAGTAGGTCCTAGGGCTCTCTCCTTCGGGCCTACGGAGCAGGAGGACTGAGAGCGCTACAGGTCAGCGTCAAAAAGTTCCGGGCCCAGAGCAGCATGCGGGAGAAACAGGACCTGACACATTTCCACCTGCTGCTGTGTGGTGTCTGTGAGATGGGTACGGTGATCCGGCCCACCCCAGGGCTCCAGAGTGAGCCCTGCTGGATTCTCCTGTCCCTTTTCCGCCATGGAGAACTGAGAGCCGCAGACACCGGCTCCCAAAAGGTCCCAGCGTGGCAGGGGATGACTGGCTGCTCTAGGCTGGCCTGGCGCACGGTAATCTCTCCATAAATGCCTTCTGAGGTCACCATTGAGGGATGCAGGAGGCCAGGCTGCCGGGGCAGCTGGCCGGGGCACCCCCACAACAGGCAGGTGACTCCAGCCTGTTTTCCTGGACCGTGGCCGCTGACTCAGGCACCCCCCCCCTCCCATATGCTCCCCCAGGCGGAAGCACCGGGTCTAGAGCGGGAGGGAAGGGGGCGGGGCAGGAGTCAACCTGTGCACCCCAAAACCCTGTTCTGGGAATCCGGCCCATCGGTGCAGCCGTTCGTGACCCTGGGTTCAGCAGCATTTATGGATTGGCCCCCAATGCATGAGGCGAGGCTTCAGGGGTGGGTGCCCGAAAACCCAAGGCGCCCCGGAGCCCTGGTCTGCAGGCAGGGGCGGGGGCCCGCCTGCGTCACCGGCCGCCCGGCCCTCCGCCCCCTGCCCGCCCAAACTCCACCCCGAGGGAAGGCGGTGCGGATAAAGGCTTGGGGGCCGCCCGCTCGGCCCCAGACCTGCCCGGCCACTGCGCGCTGTATCCGGACGTGGGTACACTCAGGACTGTTGAGACCTCCGACTGGCCGCGTCCGGTGAGTGCGTGTGGGATCTCGCCGGACGAGTAGGAGGGTCCCCACTCTAGGCTCTTATGGGTGCCCCACTTTTCTTTGTTTTGGGGGCAGGCAGGGTATGGGGTGTCTCCAGCCCTGGCGAGCCCCTCGGGTCGTGGGATGGGAGGGGCTCGGCGCAAGCAGCACCGCCCAGGCAAGACCTCAGCTCCCGCTCCGCCTCCCGGACTCTTTTCCTACCCCGCGAGTGACCTTGAGCAAGTTGCTACTCAGCCTCAGTTTCTTCAGCTGTGCGGCCCCAGCCTCCCGCGTTAGAGGCTCCAGACCCCTAGCGGAGGTTCCCACCTCGCCAGCGGTCCCATCCGCCTCTCCGGCTGGGGGTTGCGGCTTCGCCCCCTCCCCAGGACTTCAGGCAGTGCTCCCGGGAGGGGCCGGCAGGGGGCGCGCCGGCGCTGCTGACTCACCGCAGCCCCAAGCGGCGCGCGCGGGCGCAGCCAAGGACGCCGCGTCACGTCACGGCTCGGGCGGGCGCGACTCGGGAAGCGGGCCCGGCCCGCGGGACAGGGGTGGGACGCGAGGTGGTACCGGCGCGGGAGGGCCCCTCCCGGCACCGGCCCACGTCACCGGGGTGGAGGCCCCGCCCGCAACCCCGCTCCTCGCCGGGACCTCACGCCCCACGGATGGGGGACGCCCGCCGGCCAAACCTCCTGAGAGCCGCCTGGCCACGAAGCGCAGGGATCGCCTCCCGCTTCCGCTTGCGGCGGCTTCCCGGACAGACGCGGGGGAAGGTCCCCCGGCTTCCTGCCCCTCCCGGCGCGGGGACGGCGCCCTCCCCCACGCCGCGCCACCGGGGACCCGGACCCCGAGCCGCCCCGCCCCTCCCCGTCCGGTCGGGTCCCCCTCCGGCCGCCTGCCCTTTGTTGCGGGCGGTATGAATGGCCCCCGGCGCGGGCGGGTGGAGCGCGGGGGCGGGCCGGAGCGGCGCCAGCCCCGCCCCCGCCGAGCTCCCCTTGGCCGGCGGGGCGGGGGCGGGGCGAGGGGCGGGCCGGAGCGGCCACGTGGGGCAGCGCCAAGGCGTTTCCCATTGGCCCGCCCGCGCGGCTGACTGGGCGTTCGGGGCGCGGCGATTGGCCGACGCAGGGCCGGCGGAGTAAGTAGTGAATGGGAGGGGGCGGCAGTCCCGCCCCTTGGAACGTTGATACATTATAACTTTTTTTTCTTGTTACTTTCACCCCCAGATCTTTCTGGCGGCGGCGGCGGCGGCTGCGGCGGCGGGGACTGCTGTTGCTAAGGGAGGGGACGCGCGAGGAAGCGCGGCCCGAGCGGCGGACGGCACAGAGCGCGACCGCCTAAGCGGCGCCCACTCCTCGGGACCCTCCCCCACGCCCGGCGTCCTTGAAAGGAGTCGCGAGTGCAGTCCCCACCCCCGGAAGGCGCCCCGACGAGCCAGCGCGACCCGGGAGCGCCGCTCGGATTTTTGATTCTTGATTCACCTTCCGCTCCTGGGACTTTCTCGAAGGGGACGTGCGCTTCCCCTAGGAACCCCGAGGACCCCCGGGTCGGGGAGCCGCCCCCCCCCCCGCAGTGCCCGGAGGCGCGGCGAGGATTGGCGGCGCCCCACGGACCCCAGCCCTCCAGCGCGGGCCGGGGATGGAGCCGCAGCCCGGCGGCGCCCGGAGCTGCCGGCGCGGGGCCCCCGGCGGCGCCTGCGAGGTAGGCCCAGCGGCCGAGGCGGCGCCCATGAGTCTGGCCATCCACAGCACGACGGGCACCCGCTATGAGCTGTCGGTGCCCCCGGACGAAACGGTGGAGGGGCTGCGCAAGCGACTGTCCCAGCGACTCAAAGTGCCCAAGGAGCGCCTGGCGCTGCTCCACAAAGACACGTAGGTACCGCGCGCCGCCCCCGGACCCGCCGCCCCCCTCGGGCCCCGGCCCCCGGGCGGGAACAAAGAGCGCGCCGCACGGGGAAGGAAGGGGGCGGCCAGACGGGGGGCGGGGGCGCGCCGCGCGCTCTCGGGCGCCCTCTGCTCGGCCTTGCCAGCCTCGGCCCCTTCCCCCGCCCGGGGTCGCTGCACAAAGGCTGCTGCGAGGGCGGCCCCCTCCCCTCCTGGGAAGGCAGGAGTCCCAGGTCAGCGTGGGGGTCCCGGCAGCGAGGGTGGGGGGCGCGACCGCCTCCTCCTCTGCCTGTGTTCCCGCTGGCTTCCGCATCTGCTCGGTACCTCCTTCTACGTCTGGCTGTTTTATTCCACTACTTGCGTCTTTCTACCCCCCTTTGTTCTAACTATCGAGCACTCCTGCAGTCTCCCCCTCCCTCCTGGTATTTAAATCGCCTCCAGGCCGGGGAGCACTCCCCCCGCGTGCCTCCGGGGACACGCAGTGTCCATCCCCAGCGGAGGGGCCCCAGTGGGGGAGGGGCGGGTGGGGGAGGGTCTCCTTTGTCTGAGTCGTGGCGGCCTGCGCCGGGGAGGGAGGGAGGAGGGGGAGCCCGGCCCCGCAAAAGACCCTAAAGGCTAAACCCTGTGGTTCCCACGGAGAGAAACGCAGGGCTGGACTGTGAACTACAGGCAGGGGCGGGCGGTGGGGTGAGAGGAGGGTGGCAGAGGACCGCAAGGGTGCACTGGCGCCGGGGGGGATGAAAAAGTGCTTTGTTGAGGTGAGAGCTGGTGCCCCAGTCAGAGTTGGGGCTTCCGCGAAGGAGGTTTGAGCCGCTTGCATTGGGGGCCCTAGGGGTCAGATGTTTGACACTCCCCCCCTACAGACACACATAGCACCGCTCTGGTCAGAAAGCCAGAAGAGTTAGGGGTGGGTGGGTCTCCCACATCTCCCCCAGGAACACAGCCCTCCCCCCTGGCCTGTGCTTCCGCCTCGCTGCCTGTCTCCTTGGCCTCACCCTCTTCCTTCCTCCCCCCAGCCGGCTCAGTTCGGGGAAGCTGCAGGAGTTCGGCGTGGGGGACGGCAGCAAGCTGACGCTGGTGCCCACCGTGGAGGCGGGCCTCATGGTAAATGGCTGGGGCACAGTGCAACCCCTCCCCCCCCAAAGCTTGGTTCCCAGCACCCACCCTGCCAGGCAGCCCCTGCCTGCCAGCAGCTCCCCTGCCCTGGCGCCCGGGCCCTCCCGGCTAGAGCGCTCACTCAGAGTGGTTTCTCCTCTGTTTCAGTCCCAGGCCTCAAGGCCAGAGCAGTCTGTGATGCAGGCCCTGGAGAGCCTGACCGAGACGCAGGTAAGACCCACGCCGGTCCCTCCGGGTGGGGGGGGTGCTCCCAGGAGACCTGCGCGGAGGGAGGGGACGCGCCGCCCAGCCTTCCTGCCAGTTTGGCCTGGTCACCCAGCTTCCTCTTCCTCCTCCCCCCTTGTACTCACCACCTGACCTTGAGGGCCTTCTCTCCCACGGTGGCTGCCATGGGGGAGGGGGCTGGGCTTTCACAAGCCTGCCTGCGGGGGTGACCTTGGGACCAGGGCCCCAGTCCCATACTGAGGAGCACCCCCTCCACAGCCACTGCGGTTTCCTCAGGGCGACCTTTTTTTTCCTGTTGGGGGGGGAACTGGAGGGGCCAGCCAGGGTGACGCTCCTTCCGTCGCCGCCTTTGACCCCATTGTAAGGGGTGGGGAGTCACCCCTCCCCCTTCTCCCTTTGGCCTTTGTTCTCTGCCCCAAACGCGGGAGGGGGCACCCAGCCCCGGGCCTAGCCTAGACAGGATGTTAGGAAAATATTTAGCAACTGGCTAGGAGCTGAGGAGGAAGGCAGGGACTGGCCCACAGCCGGGTTCCCGGTTTTGTTGCAGGCTTTATTTATTTATTTATTTTTTTAATCTTCTCCTTTCCTCATTTTTCTGGCGGCGGGGCCCCCTCCCAGGAGGGTGACACAGGCCTCAGCTATCCGCCTGCTGCCAGGGTGGGGGAAGCAGGCTGCTGCCCGCCCCGGCTAGGGGCTGGGCTGGGCTGGCCGCAGGAAACCTGCTCTGCGGCTTCCCTTCCTCCTGGCCTGAGGCCCTCGCCCCCTCACCGACAAGTAGCATCCTGTCCTCACCAGCTAGCTAGCGACTAGGAAGGGGGGCACTGGCGCTGGGTGGTCTGCCATCAGGAGGGCCGGTGGGCTGGAGGCAGAGCTTGGGTCCCGGGAGCTTGGGTGGGGGCTGCACTGGATTTCCTGGTGAAGATGTGAGCTGAGCTCTCTGCTCCTGGGGGGCCTGCGGTTGGCAGGGTGGCCAGGGCGTCTGTGGTTCACATCCGCCCCAGGGTGCCTGCGTCAGGAGGGAGGGGAGGCGCTGGGCGGAGTGACCGGGCTCCCAGGACTGTTTCCCCGCCTGGCACGAGTCATGCCCTCCTGTTCGCCCTCCCCAGGGAGGAAGTTGCAGGGCAGAGGGGCGGGGTGGGGGGGGGACTCCCCAGCTGCTCTTAGGAAGCCAGCCCGGGCCCTTCCTGCAAGGGGAGTCTCTGGGGCTGGGGAGGGGGGCGTGTGCCATGCAGTCCAGGCTTCAGGGTGGGGGCTGCACACTGCCCGCCTTACTCGCCTCCTCCCCACGGCCCCCAAGCAGAGAAGGTTACGCCAGCCGCTGCCAGCGGAGGGCTGGGAGGCGGTGGTTCTGAGTCATCCCGGCCTATGTCACTTCTCAGAAACCTCCACCCCCCCCACCACCATCCTGGCCCCTGGGGAAAGCTCAGCACTAGGCAGGCTCCGGGGGAGGAGCCCAGTGCAACCGCACTCAGATGCGCGGACCCCCAACACCACCCACCAGATCTGAGGGTTTGTGTTGGGGCCCGTGTGGAGGTCTCACGGGACCCAGGCCTGAGAGAGCCATCGGGGGCCCTCCAGTGGCTAAGCCTCCCCCTCAGCCTCAGCCCCACCCAGGACAGATAAATATTTATCTTGAGAAAGCAAAGGTTAGGGAGAAGAATTTGTCCAGGAATTCCCGCCCACTTGCTGCCTGGGTGGCTTAACTGGGAGGGGGTCTGAGATTTGTTCCCCTCCCATATTCACAGGCCCACGACTGGGGCCATGGCGGGTGGGGTTATTCGAGGGCAGCGACTGCTGACTGGGCCTTGCCCCCTCTGGCCTCAGTTTCCCGTTGCAAGAACCAAGCTGGCCAGGGAGGGCCGGGCCCCCCCATCTGACCCGCCTCTGTCCCCCACAGCCCCCAGTGGCGCCTGGGCCGGGCCGGGCTGGCGGAGGCATCTTCCGGAAATACCGATTCATTTTATTTAAGCGTCCGCGGCACCGACAGGGACCCCAGAGCCCAGAGAGGGGCGGCGAGAGGCCCCAGGTCACGCAGCGCGGGGGGGTGCCGGGGCTGGGCCGGGGCCGGGGGCACAGCAGGCCGGGGCCCCCCGACGCTGACGGGCCGCTCTGTGCAGGTCAGTGACTTCCTGTCGGGCCGCTCACCGCTGACCCTGGCGCTGCGCGTGGGGGACCACATGATGTTCGTGCAGCTGCAGCTCGCCGCCCAGCATGCCCCGCTGCAGCACCGCCACGTGCTGGCCGCAGCCGCCGCAGCCGCCGCCGCTGCCCGGGGGGACCCCAGCATGACCGCCCCCGTGTCGTCCCCCTGCCGGCCCATGGCCAGTGCTGCCCGAGTCCCCCCAGTGGTCAGCAGCCCTGCCCCTGCATCCCCCTCGCCTGTCACCGCCGGCTCGTTCCGGTCCCACTCAGCTTCCGCCACCTGCCCCGAGGTGAGTTCAGGGAAGGCACGCAGCGCAGGCCCCGGAGGTGGAGGGGGCTCAGCGTCTCGGCCGTGCGCTTTGTGTGAAAGGGCTCCAGGGACTGTTGCACCCTGCCGCTGACACGCCTCCCTCTCCCCGACCAGCAGATGGACTGTTCGCCCCCCACCAGTGCCAGCCCCGCCTCCACCCCTGGGGGGAGCCCCCCCTCCCGCTCCCGCAAACCCGGCGCCGTCATTGAGAGCTTCGTGAACCACGCCCCAGGGGTCTTCTCAGGGACCTTCTCTGGTAGGTGTCTGTAGCACCCCTGTGTGGACCAGCCCCACCCCCGAGCACACTGGCTGGGGTGCGCTCCATTCTCACCCGGGGCCCCCCTGCTGCCCCCCCGCACGAGCCAGACCACGGAGGTTGTGGGTCCCGCCTGTGTACGCGTGTGCTTTGGAGACCACATGTCCCTCCTCCCAGCACTCACGAGCCGCCCCCCGCCTCTGCAGGCACCCTGCACCCCAACTGCCAGGACAGCAGTGGACGGCCGCGGCGCGACATCGGCACCATCCTGCAGATCCTCAACGACCTTCTGAGCGCCACGCGGCACTACCAGGGCATGCCCCCGTCCCTGACCCAGCTGCGCTGCCACGCGCAGTGCACCCCCGCCTCACCTGCCCCGGACCTCGCCCCCAGAACTACCTCCTGTGAGAAGCTGGTGGCCGCGGCCCCGGCCTCCCTGAGCCAGGCCCGCACGTGCAAGCCCCTGGGTAAGTGGCCAGCGCGCCCCGCCCGCCCCTGGGCTGCTCAAGGCCCCTCTGTGCTCGGCTCAGAGCAGCTGACCCGCTGGGGGGCTGGGGGGCCGGCAGCTGCTGCTTGCCCTGCTCCGCACGAGAGCGGAGAGAAGGGAGCATGTGTGTCGGGGGCACAGAGGGTCCTTGTCCTCTCCTGAGGGGGGCACTTCCTTCTTGCTGCTCCCCCCGCCCCCCAGCACCTTGTCCAGATGACAGGTGGAGCCTCTGTAAATGGCCAAGTCTGACGAAGGCGGCGGGGGCCAGAGCTGCCCCCGGGGTGGCCTGAATCCCGCAGGAAGGTGTCTGCTCTGTCCCAGCTGACCCGCCTGAGGGAGGCCGAGGCCCTGGAGGGCTGGGCGGGAGGGGGGCCATGGAGCCCCTCCTTCCGGGGGTCACAGCCCCGCCTCCTTTCAGGGGACCGGCTGCGGCAGACTGAAAACCGGGCCACCCGCTGCAAGGTGCAGCGTCTACAGCTGCTGCTCCAGCAGAAACGGCTCCGCAGGAAGGCCCGGCGGGACGCCCGCGGCCCCTACCACTGGCCGCCGAGCCGCAAGGCCGGCCGCAGCGACAGCAGCAGCGGCGGGGGAGGCGGCGGGCCCAGCGAGGCCTCCGGCTTGGGCCTCGACTTCGAGGACTCCGTTTGGAAGCCGGAAGTCAACCCTGACATTAAGTCAGAGTTCGTGGTGGCCTAGGAAGCGCGCCCCTCGCCGGGCCATCCTGGGCCGCGAGTCCCCGGCACGGCCTGCACGCGGGAGCCCCCCGACCCCCACACGCTTCCTTCTGGTTTCTTGGGGTTTTTTTGTTTTGTTTTCTGTTCTTTTCTTTTTTCTTTTCATTTCCATTTTTACCATGGTTTTCCGAACTCTCCACGGACTTGGTTCCTGCCTCCTCGGTCCAGCTCACACTTCTACGCCTCTTCCTCCGCGGCGGCTCCCGTCCTCGGCCGAGCCGGGGCCCCTCCCCGCCCACTCCCCAAGCTCCAGATATGTAGCAGTCACTCCAGATGGTCGAGAGTGGGACGAGGCGAGGAAGCCGCCCCCATCCCCTTCAGGTTCAAGTCAAAAACGTAGATGCCTCATGATGCACTTTACAGACGAGCAGGGCTGAGGAGGGAAGCCCCACCGTGGCCGCCTGCCTCTCTGGGCCGGCCGGCCGGCGGGCCCCACGACCATCGGAGGCCGCCGCCCGCGCCGCCGGGGCTCCTCCACATCTGTGCTTTTTCCTCTTGGTCTCTTTTTCCAGGAAAAAAAAAAAAAAAAAAGGCGCTTCAGCAGGCTGACCCCAGCCTGCCTCGGAGTTCAGGTGGGGGTGTGAGGCCCTCTCCCAGTAGGAAAGGGAGGGAGGGGGACAGACCGCCAGCCTTCGCGTCCACGCACTGTGCCATTTCCTCCTGCCCCACCCCCTTTTTGTTCTGAGCTTGGGGTATTTATAGACTATTAATTTTCTGAGCCAATAGTGGTTGGGAGTCTCTTGAAAACTCGCGAGAGAAATGGTTGGGGGAATGGGAAATCGCCCCCCAGCCCTCCTTCCTAGCCCAACCCGAGAGACGTGGGGTCTGTGGGCTGTGTCTGGAGGGCCCCCTGGCAGCCAGGAGGGCGGGGGTGCTGAGCTGTGAAGCCCCTGGTTGGGGTGACGCTGTGTAGCATTAACCCCCTTGGGGGGGGGTCGCTGCTGGTCTAAATTGGACCCTCCCCAGTCCAGCCCTTATTCCCAGATTCCCCTGGGGCAGACGGACAAGCCCCTACTGGGGCCATTTCAATGGGGGTGGAGTTTTTTTCATTGGCTTATTTTTTACTGATAATGGAGATGATGGGCCCTGCCCCCCAAGTCTTGTCCTTGCCCCACCTTTCTGTCCTCCAGATACCCTCACCCCCTGCCTGTTCCCCCTTCATCCTATTGTAGGTGAACCCCCCCCCCTTATGTGTTTAAAGTTAATGGTTTCAGATGTGAACATCACGTGTTAACTAGTTCTGTAAACTTCTTGTGGGGGGTGGGAGGGGTCAGGGTAGGGGTCACGGATTTGTTTTGTGTTTTCATTTTCCAAAAAAAAAAAGAAAAAGGAGAAAAAAAGGAGTGGGTTTGTTTTTGAACTGTCTTGGATGCCTATTTAAATGTGTTTTTTGTGTTTTTTTAACGATTTTTAAATAACACCTGTGCCTCCTGCGGGTCTGAGGGTGGAGGCCCCAGGCAGGAACCAGCCCGCCCCCCCTCTGCCCACGCCAGGGCTCCCCCAAGAAAGCATTACCCAGCCTCGGGGTTTGCGGGCTGAAGGCTGTCCTGGCACCTTGCGTGAGCTTCCTGTATGAAAAATTGGGAAAGATAACCTATACAGACAGTGATTTCCAGTAATAAACAAAATGAAACAAGTGAGTGTGCTGCCCACTTGTGGGGAGGGTCCTGGCCCTCACGGAAGGGGCCCCCAGTTGCCGCGGGGGTCCAGACGTGCCTGGGAGCGGCACAGTGGGCGGGCCTCAGGTGCTGGGAGCTGGGAGGTGGGTGGAGGTTGCATCCCGGAGCAGCGCCCACGGCCCCTCCCAGGCTCTGCTGGAGGTGAGGGTAGGCAGGAAGTTGCCCCAGCAGGGGAGGGAGGGGCCAGCCACTTCCTGGTACCCAGGGCCGGAAGCCCCGCAGGGTGTGGGCACAGGGCTAACTGCTTACAGCAGTGCGGGTGGGGGGGCCCCTGGGACTGTCACCAGGGACCCCTGACCACGCACTCCGGGCCTCGGTTTCCCCAGCCACTCAGCCACTCGACAAGTGCTGGGCCAGGCAGGAGGTAACTGCCTGGGTGCCCAACCTGCAGAAGCTCTCTAGCGGAAATCAGTGCTCCCCCAGGGCCTGAGGCTTGTGTTCAAGGCCTCCGGCCTGGCTGTCCCAGCGTTGGGTGAACCCTCACCCTTCGGGCCTCACCCTGGCCTTGCATTCCAGCGCTCCCCAGCTCTGACAGTCATGCCTCAGGCCTTCGGGCCTTTGTCCTGGCCGTGCCCTGCGCAGGAGCAACCCTCTCTCCTGGCCGTCCTTGCTCTGCCCGGGCACTTCCTCAATTGGCATCTCCCCGAGGGCTGGGCCGGGGGCAGGACTGGGGTCCCACTGTCACCTACTTTGGAGCTGGGCAGAGGACAATGATCGCATCCTGTAACCCGCACTTCCTCAGCTAACATGCCCTGCCACCTCAAAAGTTACACCGAATTATAGTCCTATCCCCCAGACGAGAAAACCCCAGGCCCAGGGAGAAACACCAGGTGCCCTAGAGGATTGGGCTATTTGTCAAACTGGTGACCACCCACTCCTGGGCCGATTCCGGGTAGCCCAAGTTCTGGGGACCCCAGGGGTAAGGGACGCAGGTCCCGTCCCGGAGTGTCACGGGAGCATCTCTGGAGGGCCCTTCTGCCTCTCTCCCTGCCAGGCAACCCCAAACCATCACAAGCCGGTGGCAGCAATGTAGGACGCCACAGGTCAGTCTGATCCCTCCAGGCCTCAGAGTCAAGGGCCACAGGTTAGAGGCGTGGGTGGGACAGCTCAGGTGGAAGCTTCCGCCCACGCAGCCGCCCCTGCGGGTCCGGGCTGAGGGCTGAACCCAGGTGACTCTGCAGGGCTGGGTGGGGGGTGTGGAGGGAGGTGTCAGCCCAGGCACCCGCTGAATCACCGGCTGGATCCCGCGCCGCAGGGCGGGGGGCCTTGCCCTGCTGCCCGGGAACCCACCCCTCAGGGCGCTGCCTGGAGCCCAGCCCGGGAGTCCAAGAGTCACGGCCCTGCCCTGGGGTCCCAGGCCGACAACACCCGGTGGGGGCTGCGGGCCATCGGCCTCGTCCCCGCCTGGAGGGCGCGCAGCGCACCCACAGAGCGGGGGGGGGGGGGGGGGCGGGGCGGCCGGAGGGGCTGCGGGCCAGGCCGCGTGACCGAAAGGTAAACTGAGGCCCAGCGGGGCCTGGGGCTGCGGAGATCGCAGGGGGCGGTGTCTGCCCTGCGCCGCCCCCTCCTCTCATTGAGGAAAAAGCTGAATGGGAGGGGGTGGCCCCCGGAAACCCGCAGGAATGGAATCGCGGTTTCCACGGCAACGCACCGCGAATCGGGCCTGACGTCACCGCAGGGAGGGCGCCCCGCTCGCCCCCGTCCGCGCGTCGCGGCCCCACCCCCCGCCCCCGGGCCCGCCTCACTGGCGGCGCCGCCCTTCGCTCCTGCGCGCGCACCAATGGCCGCGTGGCGTCCACGCCGGAAGGTGGGGCCGCCGGGGGCCGCCGAGTGCGCAGGCGCGGCGCGGAGGCGGGGGCCCCCTCCCTGCGGCCGCGCGAGGGCCAAGTGGGGGGCGGGAGGCGCGCCGGGGGTCTGCCGGCTCGGCCGCGCCGGGACGGAAGAGGGGGCGTAGCGGAGGGCCGCCCGTGGACCCCCTGCCCCGGCCCCGTGTGCTGCCCCCTCCTCCCCGCCTGGGGGAGCGCCCCCGGCCCGAGGCTCTGCCGAAGGAATGGGAGTTTGCCACGCGTTGGAAGAGGGAAGGGGTGCCCTTGGGTGGGAGACGCCGCGTGCGCAGCGACCTGGAGACTTGCGAGCCGCTGTCTCGGCGACTGCTGCGAAGCTGGTTGGGGAGAGAAAACAAAAGGTGGGAGGAGAGCGCTGAGCCGAGGACCCGGAAGGGGTGATTCCCCAGGTCTGCGGCTGGGGATTGAGAGGGTCCCCCGGGAGGAGGGGCCAGGACCCCCAGGTGGCCGGCCGGCGGGGCCTGGGCTGAGGACGGCCAGGTGGGCCTTTGTCGGCGGCGGCCGAGGTCGGCAAGGGGGCCGCAGGACGCTAGCAGGAGCCAGCTCCGCTGGGGCCAGGAGTCCGCCCAGAGAGGGCAGCGGGCAGTGGGGACAGGAGCAGGCTCTGCGAGGTGGGGAGCGTGCAGGCCGAAACTTCTGGTGCAAGCTTAGCCCCAAGCCGCGCCGGTGCAAGACCCAGTGCAGGGTCCGGCGGGCTGTGTGGACAGGTGTCCGCAGGAGTCGGGGCTGGAGGCTCCCGGCGGTGGGCAGTGCTCCTGGATGATGCCCCAGCCGTGGGCAAGCAGGAGAAGGTCACTGGGGTCACTGCTTTCTGCTTGAGGCGAGTTCCCTGGGGGCAGCCAGATGGATAATTGGGGCCAGCTCCACGGTTTTGAAATGCCAGACTGCCAGGATCAGGACTTGGCCTGGGGAGGAGCCGGCCTCTGGCACGGAGCCATCTGGGGAGACAGGAGTTAGCGGTGCCCTGTCGGAGCTCGCTCCTGCAGCCTCAGCACCGGGCCCAGTGGGACCTGCCTACCTCTCCAGGCGCCTTGGGAACGGGGGTTACCAGGCCACAGCCAAGGGTGCAGGGGCCCAACTCAGGAGCCCCACCCACGGCTGCCCAGCCCTGGGAGGGCCGGGGACAGGCAGCCTCTGGTGTGACCTGGGACAAGCGGGCGGGGCGGCTGTCACCTGGGGCCCTGCCCCTGTGACGGCCCCCCCTCTGGGTCCCCGTCCCTAGCTTGCCGCCTCTACTTCTCCCCTGTGTGTCTGCCCACCGGTCTCCTTCCTTCGCCTTTCCTGCCTCTGGCCGGTTCTTTTTTCCTCTGTTTGCCTTGCTCAGTATCCCAGTCTCTGTTCCTGTCCCCCACTTCCGCGCCCTCTCCGGATCGGCCCCCCCCTCGCCCCGGGCACACATTCCAGCCCCCACCCCCGCCTGGCTGCCCCTCCGTGAAGCTGCTGCCGCCGAGTTGAGTGCCCAGGCTGGAGGGGGTGGGGTCTGGCTGGGTCAGAGGTTGGGGTCTGGGCAGGGGCTGGAGGGGGCACCCCTAACTCCTCCGGAATGTGGGCGCGGCTGCCCGCAGGCCGGGGGAGCAGGGCTGTGGACAGCTGGCTACAAGCAGACCGCCCACCCCGGAGAGATTGAGCGCATCCCCCTCCTCCCACACCCGGCCCCTCGCAGCCACCGGACAGACCGCCCGCCCACGCGCCCACGCCCTGGGGAGCACAGCCTCAACAGTTAGGGGGTCCGTCGGCACCCCACCCGAGTGCCAGGCTCCCGGCTCAGCTCTGCAGTATGCAGCCCCCCACCCTGGCGCCCGCTGGCGCCCGCTCACACTTCAATACCACCACTGACTCCGTCAACACTATGGCTTTCAAACAATAGCACCCCCATTCTCACCCTGGTCCAAGACCACCCTTAAGAAAACCACAAAATTGAAAGTCACACCCGGCAGGGGCAGGATCTCAGATCTCAGAGACTTGTCACCCAGGGCAGTGCGCTCCCCAAAACAACCCGTCGCTCCAGCCACGTGTTGCCCACAATACCCTCCGGGCCTTTAGGCCCACCGGAGGAGCAGAGACCTGCTGATCTGGGTTGGGGACAGGCTGAACTGCGTGCCCGCACTCAGTCCATCCCTGCGATGGAAGGAAGAGCAAAGAACCCCAAGTACCTCCTGGGGGGCTCTTGTCCCTGATCACCCACACTGACCCCAGGAATCCCTGCTGCTACACCCACTTCTCAGATGGGCAGCTGAGGCCCTGAGTGGGGCCTGGGGACACCGGCCTGCCCAGCTGCCAGACGGCTGTGGGACACCAACACTTGTGCCACGCCAGCGCTGCTGTCTTCCCTGAGCCCCTGGCAACTGCCCCAGGAGGGGGGACACTCTCCCTTCGGCCGCTCCAGTGCTGCCGTGGAGATACCACAAGTCCCTGGAGGGGTCCTTCTGCCCCTCCTTGTGCCTGCAGGGAGCCAGTGTAGTGAGTGGACTGGACACTTGTGGGGGACAGCTCCTCCTACCCCTTGGGGGTGGGGAGGTGTCAACGTCAGCCCTTCCCAGTCTCAAAATCCAGTGGGCCCAAGGCAAGCCTCAGGGTTTTCGTGAGCATACAGGGGTTTTTGTGCCCAAGGCCTGGCGTTTCTCAGACACCTGATAGACGTTTGATGTACTTGATGTGTGCTTGTCCTTCTGTGGGCGTGCCGACCCGCGCGCCGCCGGGTCCCCCCACAGAAAGCATGGGCTCACCATCTGGGCCTCCGGGGCATCCTGAGTACAAAAAGAGCAAGCGTGCAAACCCGAGGACCAGGTGTGTGACATCCATGGGCCGTGCCCTCACGCTGGTGGGCCGCAAGCGTGTCCCTGGGCCCCAGGCCACGGTCTGTGCACTACACAGAGCCCACGGCGCTTGGCCGTTGCAACCCCCTGGGATGGCGAACTGGGCAGGAGCAGGAGAGTGGCAGCCCCCACGCTCCTGGGGCTCCACCCCATCCTGCACACTCTTCACTGTGGAGACCCCTTCCTAGCAACAGGAGGGAAACGGAGGCCAGGGGCATCCCTTTCTAGCTCCCCAGGGTGGCAAGCAGCTGAGTTTCCTGTGTTCATAGTTGGTAGCCACCTGGGGCCTCCTAGAGAGGGCCCAGGGCTCCCACCTCCTCCTGCAGGTAGAAACGGGGGGGGGGGGGCAGTTTAACTCTTTCTCTGCTGGGCTTCTGGCCTCCTGTGGCTGCCTCCTGCCTTAGGAGATCCTGGCCACTGCTGACACAGAGCATCCGGCCCACCCCCAGGGGCTGTCCCCCAAGTCTCACACACCAGACCTGTCCCTGAGTGATCCCACAGCCATATCCCTTATGCACGGGCTCTGGAGTCCCCGTGCAGTCCCCTCGTGTGCTTGCCCAGGGAGGGAGCACCGTGCACACACCTCCGTGTCCGCGCGCCCACACACAGCCCCACTCTCGCGTCCACGCAGGCATGGTCCCCAGCCATCCTTGTCTCCCTTTACCCACGACTCCCCAGCTACCCGGCACCGTACCACACCTGGCAACGTGTGCACACTCATCCAGTCTCCGCCTCCCCCACCCTGGCTCTGGGCCCTGCGGGATGGGAGCGGGCGGGCCGGCGAGTCTCTGCCGGGCGGTCCCACTTGGGCGCCCCCGCCGGGAGGCCGCCAGGTGCACTGTCCCGGCCCCCGCCTGGCCGACCGGGAGGGGGCGATAATTACGCGGCCTGAGGGTCCTCCCCCCTCCGCCGCACACACGCGCCTTTCATCCCGGCCAACGCCCGTCCGGGACCCAGACGCTCATTACCGCCTCCCGCCCGGTCATTAGCTAGGGTCGGGGGAGGACCCGGAGGCCCGGCCCCGCGGGAAGGCTGAGGGGGTGCCGCGGGAGCGAGGAGGCCCTGCCCTGGGCTCCATGGCGACGTCCGCAGGTGGGGAGCCGAGGCCGGGAGGGGCTGGCCCGCGATGGGAGAACCGGCCCCGGGGGCGGGCACCCCCTCTGCGGAGGGGCGATCTGTAGATGCGGCCACGGGGACCTCCCGGTCTGATCCCCGTCCCGCCGGGCAGGCGGCGACACTGCGCATCCAGGCTATTTTGAGCCCCATCATCCCACCCCTCCCAGCGCACTGGCAGAGGCGGGGGGTCAGGCCTGTGGGCCGGACGGGGACCCCATCCCACGCTGGAGCGGGCGGCGGGACCCGGAGCCCCTGGCTGGGGTGACAGCGAGGCCGCAGCGCCCCCTCGTGCCCGTGGTGAGAGCATGGCGCAGCAGTGGCGACAGAGAGGAAGGTGGTCCCAGACCCCTGAGAGCCTCCTACACGGACAGGCAGATGCAGGAAACCACAGGGATGCAGGGACGGGGACATCAGCACACCTGAGACGCAAGTGCACAGTTTCCACGCAATGCCCAGGGCAAGGCGCACCTGGCAACAGGTGTCCCCAGGTACGGGTCCCTTCTGTGATGGGAACCCAGGACAGTCGTGGGTATACATAGAGGCCGGTACACAGCAACAGGCTCATAATAAATGTTTAATAACTGTGTGCTGCCGGAATGAATGAATGAATGAATGAATGAATGAACAGAGCAGAGCACTTCACAAAACCAGGGGAAGGCAGACTCGGAACCACAGGACAGTGGGGGTGGGGGGCCTAGGGCAAAGAAAATGATTCTGGGGAGCCAGGAGCCCTTGACCTGACTTTGCAAGGGGAGTCCATCGGAAAGGGAGGCGGGGAATTGCTCCTGGGCTGTGCTTACTGGGCCCCAGCTCAAGGCTTCTCCTACTCCCGCACCCAGGCTGGGAGGCAGAGGGAGCTGAGAAGAACTGATGGCTCTTTTGCTCCTTTTAATAACCACCCTGCGTGAGAGGCTGACGCAGCAGCCGGCTGCCTCTGACGGGAGTCAGTCGTCAGGGATGGCTGTGGCATAGGGCAGGGAGGTGCAGGGGGAGGTGACGATGAGTCATCAGCTGCTGCTCTGCGGGAGGGGCTCCTGGACAGAGGGGTCCCAGTGATCTTGTCTCAGGAGACCCTGTCCTTGCCTGTGTGCCTTGCTCTGTCAGTAGGACCTGCCTGAGAGTGTGAGCAAGTCAGAGGCCTAGGGTGGGCCCAGACCTTCTCTGCAGCGGACCGCAAAGGCGGGGGCCTCTGCCCAATATCCCAGCTCCTCCTACGGGGCCTGCCCTTGGAACACTTTCTAGAGCAGGGCTTGGGGCCGGCAGCGTTCTGCACTCATTTTTTCCATCCCATGGAGGGGTCCTGGGTCACTGGAGACAACACAAGCCAAAGCCTGCCCCGGGAGTGGGGGGGGCGGCAAATTGTGGCCACAAAGGGGAGCCCATAAAGCAGCCTTGGGACTCCCCAAGAGCAATCTTTTTTTTTTTTTTTTTTTTTTAAGATTTTATTTATTTATTTGGCAGAGAGGCAGGCAGAGAGAGCGGCGGAAGCAGGCTCCCAGCCGAGCAGAGAGCCCGACGTGAGCCTGGATCCCAGGACCCTGAGATCATGACCTGAGCCGAGGGCAGAGGCTTAACCCTCTGAGCCCCCCAGGTGTCCCCTCTTTTTTTTTTCTTTAAGATTTTATTTGGGGCGCCTGGGTTGCTTGGTTGGTTGAGCCACTGCCTTCGGCTCAGGTCGTGGTCCTGGAGTCCCGTGATCAAGTCCCGCATCGGGCTCTCTTTCTCAAATAAATAAAATATTAAAAAAAGAGAAAGTGATGCAAAGAAACAGGGTTTGTTTTTAAAAAAGATTTTATTTGTTTATTTGATAGAGAGATCACAAGTAGGCAGAGAGGCAGGCAGAGAGAGAGGAGGAAGCAGGCTCCCTGCGGAGCAGAGGATCCCAGGACCCTGAGATCATGATCTGAGCTGAAGGCAGAGCCTTTAACCCACTGAGCCCCCCAGGCACCCTGCAAAGAGCAATCTTGCAGGTGAGGGTCCCTGCAAAGCTGCTTCTCCTGACAGCAGAGATGTTGGAACCCCCAGACGGAAAAAGCCCCAGGGGGGACCAGAGCACGGCTCACCTGACCAGGGGTAATGAGAATGAGTGTGTCCTGCAGACAGGAAGCTGGGGCGCAAGCTGGAGGGGAGGCCAAGGGTTGAGACCAATGTTGGGTGCAGCGCTGGCCCCAGTGGTGGGTTGGGTGCCCAGGACGGGGTCAGCCTGCAGTCCAGAGCTGGAATGCACAGAGGGGTCTGTCTCGGTGAGTGTGGGTGTGTGGGCACCAGGCGGAGATATCAGGGTTTGGGTGGAAGTTAGGTGTGGGTGCTGGTGGAGGGTTGGAGGCAAAGCAGGTTGTATGAATGGGGGTGCCCCAAAGTTGAGAAGTAGGAGGAAATGGGATCTTGGTGAATATTGGGATCCGAACGCTTGGGGTTGTCTCAGTCTTAGAGCTGGGGGGACGCGGGGAGACTACATGAAGTGGTGTATTCAGGAGCGCGGGGTCCTGGGAGTACCAGGGTGTCGGGTTTCGTTGGCAAGGGCATCCGAGTGATGTCAGGGTTCAGGTGAACTGACAGCTGCGGCTCGGGTGGGGATGGGGACTCGGCCCGGTTGCACCGGTTGCATTGGCGGCAACTGCCGGAGCAGAGCACAGGCCCCACCAGCAGATGCCCCGGAGGCTTGGGCCCTCGGCATCCAGAGGCCCCTTTGTTCCCCGTCGAGGGCCGGGAGGGGCGTGGGGGCGGGCATGCGGAAGTAGGTCAGCCCCGCCCCGCCGCGCGCCGGCCCCGCCTCCGGGTCGTGGGCGGAGGACTGCGCGTCCCCGCCACGGTCGCCCCCGGAGTCCGCGCGCACGGGAGGGGGCGGATCCATGACAAGCCCAGCCCCCGCCTCATGAATATGAGGTGCGGCTGCGACTCGCGAGCCCCCGGATTGGCTGGCGCGGGGCCGGGGGGGCGGGGACCCGCGGCGGCGTACTTAAGGTCGGGCGCTCGGCACCCTCCCCCTCAGTCGCGCGTTAGGAGGCTTGGCTCGTTGTGCTGCGCCCTGTTCCCGCCTGCGTCAGGGACCTTCCCGACTCCGTGGTGAGGGCCCTGGCGGCGCCGGCTCCGCGGGCCCGCGGCGGCGAGTGGCCTGCGGCCGGCCGGAGGAGGCGGGACGGCGGCGGCACGCCCCTGGGCGGGGGCGGCGCCGGGGCGGGCCCGGGGTGGAGTCCGCCCCGCCGGCGGCGATGGGCAGCGGGACACCGGGCCAAGCTGTGGCCGGAGGGCGTTCTTCCCTCGGGCCTGGCCCTCCGCGAGCGGGACGCCACCGCAAAATGGCGGCCGCGAGCGCGAGGTTGCGCCCAACGAAATGGCGGGAGTGCCGGGTGCCCGGATGCAGTGGCGCAGGGCGTGCGCGGGGCGCATGCGCGCGGCGGTGGGCGGGGCCATGGTGCGTGGCCCGGGCCGCCGCTCCCGGTTCCCCGAGCTAGGGTCTGAGAGGCGCGCGTCCCGGCCTGCGTTTCCGCAGCGAAAGAGTCGGGCTAAGTCGGCCCCGGCCCCTGGCGCCCCACAGTGGACCAAGCACCTTGCCACTCCCCGCCCCCCGCCCCGATGGTCCCCGCTCCCGACGGGGCAAACCCGAGGGCCGCCCCTGCCCTGGAGGCCGACGCCGACTTGCGGCGGCCGGCCTCACACGCGCCCTGCGGCCGGCGGCCTGGACCCGCGGCGTGCGTCGGAGGGGGGCCGCGCGGGCGGGCGGGCGGCGCCCGGGGGTGTCGGCGTCTCAACAGCGTTTGCCGCAGGCCGCCATGGCATCAGACGAGGGCAAGCTTTTCGTCGGAGGCCTGAGCTTCGACACCAACGAGCAGTCGCTGGAGCAGGTGTTCTCGAAGTACGGGCAGATCTCGGAAGGTGAGGCCGGCCCCGGGGGCTGCTGGGCAGGGCCGCGCGGCAGGGCCGAGTGCAGACTCCACGTCTCCCCGCACAGTGGTGGTCGTGAAGGACAGGGAGACCCAGCGGTCGCGGGGCTTTGGGTTTGTCACCTTTGAGAACATCGACGATGCCAAGGACGCCATGATGGCCATGAACGGGAAGGTGAGGGGCTGCCGGGGTGGGGGCGCTCGGGCTTGGCCGCGCGGGTGGGGACGCGCCCGGCTGACCTGTGCAAACGCCGCTTTGCAGTCTGTCGACGGCCGGCAGATCCGAGTAGACCAGGCTGGCAAGTCGTCCGACAGCCGATCCCGTGGGTATCGAGGTGGCTCTGCTGGGGGCCGGGGCTTCTTCCGAGGGGGCCGAGGCCGGGGCCGCGGGTTCTCCAGAGGTGAGTGCTCTCTGCTCAGGGCCTGAGGCCCTCGGGAGCGCGGTGGGGACCCTGCCCGGAGGGGCAGGCGTGGCTGCTCACCTCTTCCTCGTCCGCGTCGGCAGGAGGAGGGGACCGAGGCTACGGGGGCAGCCGGTTCGAGTCCAGGAGTGGGGGCTATGGGGGCTCCAGAGACTACTACAGCAGGTAAGGGCCGCGGTCCCGCCCGGGGTGTGCGCAGGGCCGGCCGCTCTGCTGCTGGCCTCAGTAGCCTGAAGTGCTCTCCTTGCAGCCGGAGTCAAGGTGGCGGCTACGGCGACCGGAGCTCGGGTGGGTCCTACAGAGACAGCTACGACAGTTACGGTAGGTCCTGCTCCAAGGGCACCCCGCTGCCGGGGCCTGCGGTGGGAGCTCAGTAAGCCTTGGCGCCCTGTGCGAGCGACACTCAGACTTTGTCACTGTGCTTGCCCGGAAGGGACAAGACGGCCTTCTCGGTCTCTGTGCCAGCAGCCATCTCTACTCCAAAACGGAAAGGCAAAAGCAGACTGACTAAGGACAGGGAGAGTGAGGGCCCCCGCGCAGGCAGCATTGTGCATGCACGGCCGCCGGCCCTGCCGCCCTGCCCTCAGCTGTGGGGGGGTTGGTGACTCCGAGGCCGCAGCACCGCGCCTCCGGGTCTGGCCCCGGGAGTGGAATGCTGCATCCTGCCGCGCGCTGCCGTGCCTTTACACTGTGCCTGCTTCTTGTTCTCAGCTACACACAACGAGTAAAAATCCTTCCTGCTCAAGATCGTCCTTCCAATGGCTGTATATTTAAAGATTTTGGGAGCTTCGCTGAATCGTTGATGTGTAGTGAACACACCTCCTTGTACCCCACTTTTGTAGTCTTACCGGTTCTGACCTTGTCAAACACAGCCTGACTGCTTCTGACCCCCACACGGTCTCATTACTAGACTTTTCTTTTTAAGGAAGCGCTGTCCGTTTTTAAGGGTTTTAAAAACGTTTTGAAAAGCACTTCAGATTTTCCTTTGTTCTTGTACCAGGAGCCATAAGTTTTTTAGGAAACCTTTGGGGGTTGTGTTGCTGTTTTTGTTTCTCTTTTTAGCGGGGTCAGGCCCCTGATGGGGTGCCCCGGTCACTTCTCTTAAGATTGAACGGACTCTGAATCCGCTTTTTGTCGGAAGCTGAGCACGCTGTGGCTTTTTCCAACTCTGTGTAATGTTTCTGAGTGTCGCGTGGTAGGAGCCGTCCTGCGGCCTCCGCAGAGGTGCTCTGGCTGCCCTGGGCCCGGCCGGCCCTTTTGTGCTGTGTATGACCCGCAGTAGACTCGCAGATGTCCCTCAAGAGGTTCTTAAAAATGTTTATTTATATTGTCCTTTTTTACTGGAAGACGTATGCATATTCCATTGATGTTGTATTTGAAGTGGCTAAGGAATTCTTGTACGCAGTTTTCTTTGGCTTTACGAAGCCGATTAAAAGACCGTCTGAAATGAACTTGCTCTGACAATTTCCCTTTCATTGCACAACACACTGCCCGCTCCCGGTGGGAGGCAGTCGGAGCTCTCTGAGCAGAGAGCAGTTTGAGGAGGAGGTCTGCCCGTCCTGCCTGAGGCCCCTGGAGAGCTAGACAGGGAAGGCAGGACAGACTGACGCTGGCCGCGCCCCTTGTGACAGCTGACCGCCACTGGTCCCCGTGTAGGCGAGAAGGTGGGTGACGGGGTGGGCAGTTTAGGAGGGACGGTGGGCACTTGGGCACGTGACGCCGACCCGGACCGCCCTAGTTTCAAGGTAGGCTAGAGAGTGGACGGCAGGCAGCGTCCCTGGGCGACCACAGACTGACCGGCTCGTTAGCTAGCTCTGCTGTTGCTTTACAAGTTCTGAGCTTTCACCGCTAGCCTATGGAAGCTGCAGCCCCTCGGAGGACAGAAGTGTTGTGCGCCCAACAGAACCCTCTGAGACGCAAGCTGCTCCCTTGGCTAGCTCATATGTGGAAGTAGCCCTGTAATTCGAGGTAACTCCCTTTGCTCGTGTCCGCATCCCTCCTCTTGTCAAGAGCTCATTTGAAAGTAAAGTCATGCACCTGGGGAATGTTCCTTTGACTGGTTTTCTTTTTCCATTTTTTTTTCCTTTCTTTTTTTTTTTTTAAATCAAGTTAGTACTAAAGTCAGACCTCGGCCGTTGGCCTTCCCCGCCTGCAGCCAGGCGCGTGGCCGGGCAGTCACACCTCCGGAGTAGGTTCGACCCGTAAGCAGCATTGGAGGCCACTGAACGCCCTGCCTTTTGGAATTTTTGTTCATCAGTTGACAGTCTCTTCCAGACCTCCTTACTCAGGCTCCTAACTAGCTTTCTCCGATGTCTGTTGCCGCCATGAGTTTTTCCCAGAGCCCACACTGTTCTCTAAGCAGCTCCGCCCCAGTGGGGTAGCTGGCTCTGCTTGAGGGTGGAACGGGGCCTGGCCCGTGTGAAAGGCGCAGGCCCCCCCTGGGCACGCCAGCCTGTGACGGGGCCTCCGCCGGGATGGCCCCGATGACTAGCTTGAGACCCTCGTAGGAGCTGTGGATGGTTTCGGGGGAGGTGGGGAGGGGCAGATACGAGCTGGGGCCGGGACACTGGGCGTAACACTTCTTTGCTTTGGCAGGTTGAAGGAAAGCCAGTGTGAACTTGGAAGGGTGGCTTAGAGAGCAGTGACGGCCTGGGGTCGCTGTCGCAGGAGGGCCTTCACCTGGAAGCAAGAGCCAGAGGCGTGGCTGCCCGGCCTCACACTGCACCCCTGTGAGTGCCCTTCAGCCCCAGCTGTGCCTGGCCATCCAGTGGGTTTTCCTCTCTTGATCTACCCCACTGTGACCCCAGTGAGGGGCAGCGTCCTCTGGGCTTCCCGCTGGACCCCTCCTTACCCCCCCCCCGCTTCTTGTTTTCCAGCAGGTGTGTCACTGGGGAGGCTGAGATGCCCGGCTTTGCGTGGCTCCAGGAGGACCAGTGTGTGGCGGTGTGCACCGAAGCTAGTACTCACCCCGCACAGGAGCGGGATGTGGATGTCACATTTGAATAAAGGGCTGGTGTGTCCATACAGAAATCTTGAGTTTGGCTTGGGGTGAGGTGGTGGAGCCTGAGTAGGGGAGGGATGTGGGGGAGCGGGGGGAAACCCATCTCCTGGGCCTTTGTTCCCGGCCCGAGGTGGGCCCAAGCTGGAGCGACCATCCGCTCACTTGTCTCCTTGGGCAGTTCTCCTGGGTTCGGGGAGGGGGGGGGCAGTCAGGCCACCGGGTGGTGGTGGTCCTTAGGCTCCCTCCCGTGAGGTGGGCACCTCTCTCCCCGGGACTTAGTAGAGTGACCCCTAGGGCCTCCTGGCTTGTGTTGCCTGCAGGGCCCAACTTGCTTCCTGGGCTGATAGCCTCCTCACCCGGTCTTGGGGAGCCGAGCCCTGGGGCTGACCTTGGGCTGCGCTGCCTGGGCCCCTGGGCTGCTCACCTCAACTCCCAGTAGGGTGGGCAGGGAGCCCCGAGCCCAGCCCGCCCAGCCCTCGCAGCCTGCGGCGCTCCCACGGGTAGGGGCGGGGGCCGCCGAGAGCAAGGCCTCCCAGGAGAACGGCCGCAGCTCCGGGGGCCCTGGCAGGGACCGAGCGCCTGGAGAGCACTGTGCGCGGCGGGCGGTGTTGCGGGCCTCCGTCCCCGCTGTGCGCGCTTCCGGAAGCCTCTGGCCCGGTAGGGAGCCGCCTGCGGGAGGAGCCGGGGCGGGGCGGGGCGGGGCGGAAGGCCCGAGGTGCGAGGGCCCGGGCAGCTGCGCGGTGGGGCGGGGCGTTAGGCCCCGCCCTCGGAGGCCATTGGCTGGCGCCGCCACCGCGCCAGTGAGTGACAACTGCTCGCCGAGGCGGGGCGCAGCCACCGCTTCCGCCGGGCCATGGGGCCGCGAGTGCGGCTGCCGCCGCTCCTGCTGCTGCTGCTGCTGCTGTCGACGCTGCTGTGCGGAGCCGAGGAGGCCGCGCCCCCGTCGCCGCGCCCCGCGCAGGCCACGCTGCTGCCAACGCCCGCCGCGACGAACGGGAGCCGACCGGGCTCGCCGCACAACAGCACGTACTCGCGGCCGCCGGGCTCGCCGCTCTTGCGTTTCTTCTACGTGCTCACGGGCCTCAGCGGCCTGGCCGCGCTCTACTTCCTCATCCGGGCATTCAGGTGCGTGCGGCGCGCCCCGCCCCCTCCGCCCGGCCGCGGCCAGTCGTCGTGCGCCTGGCGCTTCACGTGTCGGCGCGGGGCCCCGCCTCCCCCGCGCGGATTGGCCGGCGCGGCGCGCGCTCGGCGCGGGGGCGGGGCGGGGGCGGACCCGGGACGCGGCCTCCCGGGAGTTTCCGCGCGTGGCGTTCGGGTCTCGGCCCATCTCGCTCGCCGGCGAGGCGGCGACCGCAGTGGCCCCGGCCGGCCGTCGCCTGGTGCGCCTCGGTGCTCGGCCTCGGGTGCGCCGTCGCAGCGCTGGCTGCTCGGCCCTGCCGGGGACCCTCCGCAGGTGCTTGCGGTCGGGCCCAGTAGCCCGGCGGGGTCCTCCAGGGGCTTTTGCCCGCGACGCCGAGCGTGCCTTGACCCTCTAGACAGCCCCTCCCGGGCTCCGGTGACCGCGCCCCGGCACGTGCGGCTCCGGACGCGTCCGCGGAGCCGTGTCCCTTCCTTGCCCCTGGCGGGGCGTTGGGAGCGGGGCCTCCCCCCGAGCCGGCCCCCCGTGAGCACCGGCGGAGCCCCGAGGAATCACTGGCGGGTAGAGCGCGGGAGAAGCGCGCAGACTAAGGAAGCTCCGCAGCACGGCTTTGAGGGGGGTCTGGCTGGGGACCCTGGCCACGCGGAGGGCGGGCAGCAGGACAGGGCGTCAGCCACCCTAGCGGTGGACGCGCCCCGGTTCGACCGTCGAGCTTCTTGCAGGTTGAAGAAGCCGCAGCGGCGGAGGTACGGCCTGCTGGCCAACACGGACGACCATGCGGAGATGGCCTCCCTGGACAGCGACGAGGAGATCGTCTTTGAGACGCGGACCCTGAGATGGTAGCACAGCTCCCCGCCCCCCCCCCCTAGCTCCAGGGGCTCCTGTCTCCCCGCACTGGTGATGGACCGAGTCAGAGAGGCGGGGCTGCCAGCTTGTGAGGCCATCCCTGGGACCCCAGGGCCGGCCTTGCGGGTGTAGGTGGTGTGCACCAGCACAGCCTCCCTTAGCCACCACTCGGCGTCGGGACCAGGCTGCAGCTCTTGAACCAGTAGCCGCCTTCTACCCGTGGACCCTGAAGGCCAAGATCAGTGTGGGAGGTGGAGAATGAACGGTGGGGGGCTGCCCCAGGGGCTGAGTCAGGGATGGCCTGCGTGGGGCCACCAGCCCCTGGGTGAGTGTCAGAGCCCACTGACCACAGAGCCCCCAGTGGGGCTGGAGCAGGAGTGAGGGCGTGTGTGAGCCCAGCCTGAGCGTGTTGAGGGTGGGAGCTGCAGGCATGGAGGCCAAGAGACCAGGGGATGGTTCTGATTTTCCAGGCCGCAGGGGACGTGTTCTTGTGATCTGGGGTCCCCTCTGGCTGGGGGGCCCCTCCTCCTGAGGTGGGCCTTGGCGGGCCACAGTGGAGGGGCTGGACAGAAGCGGCCTCTGCCCGTCACCTGCAGGGTGAGCCCCGGGCACAGTGGTGTCTCACCCCCTCTCCTTCACCTCCAGATGCTCCAGTCAGGGAAGCGGCGTTTCCAGGAGAGACAGAACCCGCTCCCGGTGTCTGGTGCACCGCGCTGACACTCCTGCCGGCTTTGATGTCCTCCGAGAGCTCGTGGGGGTCCTGCCTCGCTCACTCCTCGGCCCTTCATACGGACAGGACTGTGCAGATTTCTGGGTGGAAGTCCGAGGCCCCGGAAAATGGCGGGACTGTGACCGGTGCCGCTCCCCCTATTCCGTGGGGATGAGGCAGCCAGAGCTAACGCCTGGTGGGTGGGCGGGACAGGATGAGGGACCTGTCTGGGGGCGTTTCCCCGCGGCGATGGGGACAATAAAAGCGGTGGACGCGTAGTGGCGCTGTACTCCACATAGGGCTGGACCCTGTGTGCCAACATGCAGGTGGCCCTGGGGGCCCATCTCTGACCAAGCTGGGCTGCTTTGGACTTGTTCCCAGCTGACTCGGGTCCAGTGAGGGATCCCCCAGGGTAGATGGGGAGCTGTCTGGACAAGGATCTTCGGAGTCATTCCTCTGGGCCCAGAGAGAACTTTGTAGGCCAAAGCCCTTGTTCGAGGGCTCCCTCCTTTGTGCTCATTAAGCCCCTCTCTCTGGCCCATGTCCCCCCCCCCCATCCGCTCACACCTGCGGCACTCTGGGGGTGTTTCCCAAGGAGCCCTGGGGCCGGAGTGCAGGGGGTGGAGCTTCCCGCAGCCTTAGGACCCTGTGCCCACCCCGCCCCTCCTCTGTCGGGCCCCTGTGGAAGCGTCCCCAGTGAGGACTTCGGTGGGTTTCTCCATGGGCGTCGTTTTCCCGGTGAGGTGCGGTTTCTGAGCACAGTCCAGTTCTGGCCTGATACCCCCCACCTTCTGTAGGTTTGATGCTGGGGGGTCAGAGGAGAGGGGGGCTGGCCAGTGGCCACCCGGCCTGCAGTCTCCCCCAGTCATGTTCTTGCGGAGTGCTGCCACCAGGTGGCAGTCTTGTGCCCAGCCAGCGCGGGTCTTGTCCCCCGGAGCCAAACTGCGGGACGGTGGGAGATGGGGCCCGCTGGGGCCTCCGTTTCTCATGCCTCATCCTGAGCCCCACTTGTCCCCATGTCCAGGGTGGCATGGGCTGAGCCTGCTGCCTGCTTGGGGTCCGTCAGCCCTGTGGGCCCATCCACCTCCCAGGCCAGCTGCCAGGGTGCACAGAAGCCATCTCCACCACGACCAGCTGGTCCCCCCAACCCCCTGCCCCCTCCAGCTGGAGTCTCCTGCGCTGGTCCCTAGTCGTCTGCTTCCTTGGGCATCTCAGTTGGCCTCTTCCCCACTCCAAGTCGACTTACATTTCCCCTTTCTTCTCTGATGTCCAGCTGGTTCCTCCAGGAAGTCCTCCCTGACTGCTCCTTGCACCCACTTCTTTGGGAAGGTCTCACACAGAGGGTCCATCAGGAAGGTCAAAGAAGCGCAGCCGGTGTCCCTGAGCAGCCTGGGATGTCCTAGCCCCCACTCCTCGGGCCTTGGCTCTGTCTCCATCTGTTCCCACCATGCGTTCTCTGTTTTTGTGCTGCTGTGTCTTTCTCACTCTGCCCCTCTACCTGCCTGCCTGTCTGGTTCTCTCTGCATCTGCCTGGTCTCTTCCCCTTGCTGTTCCTTTCTGTCCATCCCTGTGTATCAGACCCACTGGGACACACTTTTAACAGGCATGCAAAGCCGTCCCCAGCTCTCCCACCCTGTGATCTGCGCCCCTTTCCCACAGCTCTGAGCGATTGTTCAAGCTTCAAAAGGCACATTAATTACTCTAATGAGGCCAGGAGAGACCCTGCGCTCTGCCATCGGGAGCCCGGAAACACTGCTTGTCGCCCCCCAAGCCTGGCTGCCTTGTGCCCACCCCAGTCGGGCAGGGTGGGGTGCCCCCGCCGGCTCCCCGGCCCCACCGCTGCTGCGCACCCACACCCCCCAGCGAGAGCACCAACTCATTGGTGGCCCCCGTCAAGGTTAATGCAATATAAGCAGGAAGTTCTCAGCGGCTAAAAGCCAGGAGAGGAGATGAGAAAGGCTCCACCCGGGGCCCACGTGTGCACACAGGCTAGCGACGGAGGGGCTCCTGCACTCACACGCAGGCGCGTGGATACACACGGTGCCCCGCGCCGCTGGGGGTGCCCGGATCCAAGGCCCCGAGCCCTCAAGGCCCCTCCCAGCACCGCGATTCCCACTGCTGTCACCAGCAGCACACACTGGGCACCGCCCCGCCCGGAGGACAGGACCGCCCTGGCCTCAGTTCCCCATCTGGCCCCTCAGGCCCCTTAAGGGCTGGCTCACTGAGGGGCTGAGCCGGGCTGATGGCCCCGAGCGGGGGTCGGGGCCAGGCATCCTCCTGAGAGCCTAGCGGCCTCCTCTGCTGGCGCTGACACGGGTCTCCTGGCTGTGATGGGGTCTGATCTAGTCTTCAGTGGGAAGCCCCCCCTCCCCACCGTCTTAGCTCCTTCCCTGGGGCAGCAGGTGGCCAGTGTTGGGCTGAGGGTCAGGGGTGCAGTCTGGGCTGGGTCTGGACAAGACCCTCCCCAAGTCTGGGCAGACCCCCAAGACCAGGGTGGACAGGGACAGACCCCATCAGGGACCCTAGTCCGGATCTGGGCCTGGGGCTGACCTTGCCCTAGCCGTGAACACAAGACTGACCCCTGTCCCCAAGGAAGCCTGATCTCTGACTCTGGGCTCCAGAGTGACCCCCGGCCCTGTCTGACCTCACCGCCCTCCCCCCACTGTGACTGCCCACTGGGGTGGCTGCCAGGGGGCAACCAGAGGCGACAGGGCCTCCAAGCTGCCCACGGGGGGGCCCCCAGCAGGGCAGGAGTCCCCAGGAGTCGCCGTGCCCCACCCCCATGGTGCCTGGGGCCAGGCCTTGGCGCGGCCCTGCCCTCCGCTCTCCAGGGCCCCTCCTCCAGGAGCGGGTGTAGAGAGGTTGAATGGGGGACGCACGCCTTTGTTCCTGTCCCTGCTCTGACTCTGACCTTGAGAGAGACAAGAACAGAAGGAAAACAGAGCTTCAGCTCAAATCTGCTCAGGCAGCAGCTCGGCTGGTTCTCGCCTCGGTGGCCCCTGCATGCAAATGAGCAGACCCACGGCGGCGGGGGGACCTCTGCGAGGCCGTCCCCTAGGCCTGGTGTGCCCTGCCAGGCTCCTCTCAGCCCTGCGGGGCCGAGTCCTGCTGGGTCTGAAGGAAGAGCCCCCAGCCCCAACTGTGAGGTCCCATCGAGTCGGAGGACGGAAGGGAACTTCCAGAAGGCCCCTCTTGGCCAGGCAGGACGCTGAACTGGGCCGGGCATGCCGGGCCCCCGGGGCTTGTGGCCCTACTGCCCTTCTGTGCCCGGAAGAACTCCTCACTGGGAGGGAGCACCCTTGTGCTCTCCGAAGAGCCGGACCCATCAGCCGGGGTGGACCCAGCCTGCGTTGCAGGAACCCCAGGCCCTCACTACACAAGTGTCTGGAGAATCCGTGTGAAGGCCCCGCCAGGTGACCCCAGGCCAGTTCTGCTTCTCTGGGCCTGCTGGGCCGGCCCGGGCCCCTGGCTGTGGACAGGTCACCACCCTGCTCCCTGGAGCCACGGGGCCAGCCCTGGGACTGGGTGCCCGCAGTCAGGTAAGAGGACAGACCCCAGAGCCAGAGCGCACAGAAGAGACGTGCTGAGCTCGGCAGAGGACTGAGAACCCCGTGGGCGGGGGGGGGGGGGGGGGGGGGGGGGGGGGGGGGGGGGGGGGGGGGGGGGGGGGGGGGGGGGGAACCCAGGGAAGGGCCAGCCCTGATGGCTGAGCAGAACCCTAACAGAGAAAGGGAAGGACTCTGAGAGAGGGTGCAGCCCGAGCAAAGGCCGGACACATGTGGGTACCCACTGGAGGTATGTGGCTGGGGTGCGTCTGTCCCCCTTGCTGGGGTGAAGCTTAGTCTGCCCGTCTCTGCACTTACAGTGATCCTCCCCCATGGGAACCTTCTAGTTCACGCGGTCTTGGCTCCTGGACCTTGGGCTTCGCCAGGCCTGGGCCCATGAAACAAACTCAGAGAGGTGGGACCCTGGCTGACCGCCACTGACGGTTTCCAGGGTTTCCAGCCAGTACCTGGTGACAGAGGACCTCGACAGATCGAGAGAGAGGCTGTGGCATGACTAGGGACGGCCGAGGAGCGACGGGCCCCCGTTCCTCACCTGCAGTCAGCTTCCCAGGAGCGGTGAGTCTGAGTTCCCTGAACAGGTCAGGCACTCTGGGCCTTTGCTTACTCTGTGCCCTCTGCCCAAATGCCCTTCCCGGCCTTCCTCCACTGTCAGATTTCGCCTGTGTGTTGTTGACTTAATCTGCTGCTGGCCTGGATCCCACCCCCGGCTGCTCGGCTCAGGGGCCGAGCAGATAAACTATATGAGTCGGGCCCTATTATGTGCCCAGCACCCTTAGGAACTGAAAGTAGGGTCTCTGGTTCCATTTCCCAGAAGTGGAAACAGAGGCCAAGAGATAAGTGATTGTCCCGGGGTCCCCCAGGGAGGCAGTCGTGGACCGGGGCTCTGGACTTTGGCGGAGCAAGGAGGCGGGGAGTTTGCTCAGCCTAGTTTAGGATCTGGGGCTTGGGTTTGAATGACGGAGGGGAGATGGGGTGAATCGTCTCCGTGCCTCCTGCCCCTCTCCAGCGGCCAGGCTCCGCGGATTGCCTTGGTGGCCCCGCCGACAGACAGGAACTCGCGGACCCTCGGCCAGGTCCTGCTGAGGGTGATAACGGGGAGGGGGCGGCGCGAGGTCCCGAGGAGTCCGGCGTCTCCCGGACCGGAGCCCGGGCCGGGGACGAGCCTCGCACGGTTTGGCCCGGGTGGCGGGCGCGCGGTGGAGCCCGGAGCCCCCCGCCCCAGCCCCCCGCGCGGCCCGGGCGCGGCAGGAGGGGGCGCCCGCGGCCCTCCCGGCGCTCGGGCGGGACAAAGGCCGGAGCCCCGGCCCCTCCCCAGCGGCTGCGGCGGCGGCGGCGACCCGCGCTGCGAGAGTCCGCGCGCCCGGGCCGGCGCCCGGGGCCACCCCGGCGCCTCGCCCGCCGCCGCCTGCCTTCTCGGCGCCCGAGGTCGCGCGCGGCCCGGCGGGGGCGGCCGGGGATCTCCAAGCGCCGCGCGCCCTCCCCCTCCCGGCCCGCTCGGCGGCGGCGGAGGAGGCGGAGACGGCGGGCAGGCGGCGGCCAGGCGAGCGCGGGGCGGCCGGACCGGGGCCATGGCGCCCGCGCAGCGCCCGCTGCTGCCGCTGCTGCTGCTGCTGCTCCCGCTGCCGCCGCCGCCGCCGCCCTTCGCGCGCGCCGAGGACGCCGCCCGCGCCAACTCGGACCGCTACGCCGTCTACTGGAACCGCAGCAACCCCAGGTGAGCGCGGCGGCGCGCGGGGAGGCGGCGCCGGGGGGCCCCGGGCGCCCCCTGCCCCCACCCCCGCCGCCCCGGCCCGGCCGCCCCGTCCCGAGCTCGAGGCGGCCTCCCCGCGCTGCGCCTCGGGAGTGGGGGCGCCGGGCCCCGCGGAGCCCCCGGGGAGTTCCGGCGCCCCGGAGTTCGGGGGACGCCCGGCTCCTCGTGCATCCTCCACCCCCTCCCAGGGCGCCCCGCCGGACGCCCTGCATGCCCGCAGCGCCGCTGGACCCCGGAGTTGGGGGAACCCCCTCTGGCACCCTCAGGAGCTGCGCAGCCTTGAGTTCTTTCCGCGGACTTGGGGGTCTCCCCCATCCTGGGGCCTCTCCGGGGACCCCTGCCAGCGCCGGAGTTCGTGGAGATCCCCCCGGGAGCCTTGTCACTGAACTGGCCCAGGTGGGGGACCCGGGCTCCCAAGGCAAGGGGGCCGCCGTCTGTCCTGCTGGCGGGTCCACACATGAACTTGGGAAAGTTAATATATTCCTCCCGGCCTGCCCGGGACTGCCTTCACTCCAGGGGGTCCTTGGTCCTAGCTCTCTAGAGATGGGGAGACTGAGGCACTGATGTGGTTGGGATGGCAGTCCTGGAGTCTTGTCCCCGTAGCATCCTCTCTTGTCCACCTGGTGCTGATGGGGAAACCGAGGCACAGAATGGCTGAGTGGCTGGCTCAAGGTCATGGTGAGGGGAGGAGAGCTGGGGCAGGGACCCAGGTGGCCTTGCGCCCAGCCTGCCGCGGCTGCCTGAGGGGTCCTGTCCGCCCGCACATCCCCCTCGCTGCCTGTGCTAAGTGCAGTGTGGGGGGCGGTGGAAGTCCCTGTCAGTCGGTGTGGGAGAAGGTTGCTGGTGACTGACCGCGTCCTGGACATCGGCAGAAGCCTCTGGACCCTCTGTGGCTCCGGAAGGCTGGAGTGGGCTGGGGGTCCCATGGGAGACAGGGCTCGGAGCTCCTACGGCTTTGGGGTCAGCCCCAGCACTCCCGCTTACACTGTGTTCCCATGGCTGGCTGGGCTGCGCGGGGAACCTGGAGGCCAGCCTCCCTGCCTCCTGCCCCTCTGCCACTCTCCCTGTGTTTCAAGCACTGGCCAGGATGCCCTCCGGAGCCCGCTGTCCCCTGGCGTCCTCTATCCTCGGGCAGAAAGTTGCATAAAGCGCTGTCTTTGAAGCAGACTCTGGGACGAGGGTGGCTCGTGTCCCGCCGCGGGGGGGCAGGGAGCGCACCCGGACACCCCGTCAGTTGCCCAGCTGTGGGGTTGGGCCCCGGGGCGGAGGGCAGAGACCCCGGGCTGCGCGGAGCGGGTTCCCCGAGCTGCCGGTCACATGTGGGTTTGATTAAGGCTCTTCCCGGTGGCCGAGCGGGGAGCCCGGCGGGAAGGCAGTGGGGAGCCCAGCGGGCAGGGCTTCCCTGGCCCAAGTTTTCGGTTTCAGCTTTGGAATCTCCGTCCCAGGCAGAGCCTGTCCTTTGTTCTAGCAAACAGCAAACACGTGAGGAGCCTCGGATGGGGACGCACGGGGGTGGTTGGGCCGCCCCACCTGCCGCCGGGGAGACGGAGGCCGCCCACCCCCCGAGCCTGCTCCGGCCGGCCGCGCGGACACCGCCTGTTGCGAACCCGGCAGTCTTGCTCTGACTGGGTGACTGAAGGCCTCGGTGGCCCAGGGACCCCGAGGAGCTTTGCCGTCCAGCAGGGGCGGCTGGCCCGGAACTGGTGTGCGGTGACAGGACATGCGTCGGACACGGGAGGCGGGGTGGAGTTGGGCGTCAGGTCCCAGGGCACCGAGGAGTAGAGAGTTCCCGAAGGCGCCAGTCCCGGGAACGGTGGCCCAAGCCGGAGGTGGACAGTCCGCGAGCAGGGCCGCAGCGGGAGGCGACACACAGGCCCGGCTGGGCTGACAGGTCCGCGGTGGCGGCAGGTGGAGACGGGGAAGCACAAGGACAGCAGGGCCGTGCCAGAGAGAGGGGGGCACACAGAACAGGCAGGCGGGGAAGGGGGCTCGAGTGAGGGCTGGCACACTGGGGGACGGGCGGCCAGCGGAGGAGCCCGAGGGACCGACGTGCTCAGGCACGGGCTGTGCTGAGGTGAAGGCCGGCCGCCCTCGCCGGCCCCGCGTTGCACCCACACCAACGGCATTCTCCCGCCATGGGCGCATTCCCTGCACTCACGAGGCAGGCGGACACGGCGGTGGGGGGCCCTGCGGGCTGGGCTGGCCACCAGGCCCCCGCACCCCCACAGACTGGCTGTCTAGTCGCCCTGGGCCGGCTGCTGGGTGCCCAGGCTGGGGGTCCTGGGCCAGCCGCCCTCCTGCGGGGAAGCTTCGGGCCCCTCCCAGTCTCGGGCTGCGTGTCTGCGTGTAGCTGTGGGTTTCTGTCCGGGACACGCAGGGTCCTGGGGGCGGCATCGGGGGCAGGTCTGCGTGCGCGGTGACGCGTGTGCCCCAGCGTGTGTGCACCTGTCATGTGCACATTTGCACACGGGGAGCACGGGGCCGTGGGGGGCGCACACATGTGTGTGGCGTAGCCGGGCGCGGGGAGCTCACGTGGGTCCGTGTGCCCGGCCCGAGCCGGCCGTCCCGCAGCCTCCGTGGAGGGCGCCGACCGTCCCCACTGATAGCCCCGTGGCTGTTCCTCTGTCCCCTCCTGGAGCTGGCTGCGTCCTCGCAAGGGGGGGTGTCGGTCCCGGGGGCCCCGGGCTGCCCGTGGTGCCGAGGGGCCATCGAGGCCCAGGGCTGATGCCACGCAGGGCACCCGCCGCCCCCCGAGAGGCCCCCACCCTACTGCCCAGGCAGGCCCGGCTCCGGCGGCTGAGCTCCCGTGGGGCTGCGTGTGCGTGCGGGGGGCCGCGGATAGGAACATGGCGACTCGAGGAGCATCTTCCGCGCGGTGGAGGCGCCGGGCATCCCGGCCGGGCCCTGCGGCCTTGCCAGGGGCTCGGGGGAAACGGCTTTGATGGGGTGATGCCTTATTTTGCCGTAGGAGGGTTTTTGTTTTGTTCGCGAGGTCAGCGTGCCTGGCTTTCCAGGCTTGGCGAGCGAGGCCCAGTGGGGCTGGGGGCTCGGGGCCGGAGGGCAGGGCCCGGGGGTGCTGTGGGGAGCCTGGGAGACCCGGGCACGGCCACGGCAGCGGCGGGGCTGCTGGGCGCCTCTCTTCTCCTTCGTGGAGTGGGGCGGGCAGGTGTGCCACGCAGCCCACGGGAGCAGGGCCCGTGCGGCTGGGCTAGCTGTGGCCAAGAGGCGGGGGACGCAGAAGGAAACCAGGCAGCTGCCGTGCGCCTGAGCGGGGGCCTCTGGGGCTCGGCCCACGTTCGCACTGACGGCGACTGTGCAGCTCGGAGAGCGGGTGAGGAGCAGGGACACGCGATGGGGTGGGCCGCATTGAGACGCCCCACCGGCCGGGGCCGGGCGATGTCTGTCCAAGCCTAAAGCTGGGCTGGGAGTGTCCCTGAGGTCTGACAGGTGGGGGAGGTAGTCCTCCGTGTCCCCAGCCTGTGTCCCTCCTCACCGTGGACCGCCTGGGCGGCGTCCGTGTGCAGGTGGAGAACGAGGCCCGGTGGCCGAGGCCCTGGGGCGCCCTGCACATGCAGCGGCTCTTGGCCTCCACCTGCCTGGGGGTCACCGACCCCCCCCCCCCCCCGCACACGTCCTCGCAGGGTCCTCAGATCATAGGTGGAGGTTGCTCTTGGGACGGCAGGTGCACTGATGGCGGTCTGGGAGGCCGTGTTTCTGAGGGCCCGTCCCACAACCCCTAAGCCGGACCGGGGTTTTCCCCGTAACCCCCGCCCCTTCCCCCTCCTCAGGCAGCCTTGCCCCAGGGTGTGGCTTTGTGGGGATTTGTCTCTTTCGAGCTGGGTCCCGAGGGAGGGCTTGGCCAGGCCCCCCCCACCCCGCTGCCTGCTGCCCAGCCAGGAGAAGGCCAGAGCCGGCTCCGTGCCCCACACGGCGGAAAGCCACGTGCGCCCGAGCACAGACGGCCGGTTGAGTCTTAGCCTTGGCCAGACTTTGAACTCTGTCGGGCCAGCCCTGGCCGAGCTCGCCCCCGTGCCTGCTCTCTCGCCCATCAGGGCAGAGGGCTCAGTCGCCATGCCTCAGTCTTCTTGCGGGACCTGGGAACCGTGGTCCCAGGGCCTCCGTGAGCCCGGTTGCCCTCTCAACTGCCCCCCGCCGCAGCCCTGCTCCCCAAGGGACCTGCCCATCCCATAGGCCTCCGTCTCCCGCCACCGAGGGGTGACTCATCCGTGGCCCCGCCGGGTGTCCCCTCTCCTAGAGGCGGCGGTGCCTGTGACCGGCTACAGAGCACCGTGGGGGCAGGAGGTGTCCGCGCCCCAGAGGAGGGGCTCGCCCTGTGTCTCCCCGCCCCCCCTCTTGGTGCCCACCCTGCCTCATTGTTCTTACCTCTTGCTTCAGGCTGTCGCCTGCACACAGGACACCGTACTCAGCCTTAGGTAGGCTGACCCCCAGTTTCTTGGGGGTCCCGCCCAGCACCCAGCTCCAGGAGGAAGGTGGCCAGTTCTCCGGTGGCGGAGATGCCTTCCTGACCCCTCAGAAAGCTAGGGATGGGTGCCGAGACCTCGGGGCCCCCCCGTGGGAGTGAGGGGAGGGGCCGGCCCTGCCCCAGCTGGGGCCTCGAACCCCTGCTGCCCACTCAGGGCTGGCCCGGGCGCGTTCTTTGCTGGGGTCTTGACACAGGCGTCTGTCGGTCCCTTCGCTGGGAGCTCTGACTGGGTACCAACCAGGGGGATGGTCCCGAGAGCGGCAGGGGCACTTGGCGTGCTGCCCACCTCACCCCTGCCCGAGTTTCTGGTCTGGGGAGGCGGCACAGCCCTCCCCGCCCCCGCCCCGTTTTGGGTGAGACTCCTAATTAGTTGCTTTGCTATTAGTGTCTAATGACTTGACAATGGCCCGATTGAAACTAATTAGCTGCAGGCCCGCTGTTGGCGGGTGGGGGAGGCTAGGCGGGGCTGGGCCCACCAGGGGCTGGGAGGGCTGCCTGGAGGAGTGCTCGCAGGTGAGCGGGAGCCTGGCGAAGGTGGGGCCCTCCCTCCTCCGGAGCCCTCTGCCTGGGAACCGTCCCAAGTCAGCCGTTAACCCCTTACTGAGAATCGCCGTCTCTGTCGCTGCCCCCACGGAGCTCTTGCGCATTACTCCGCGTCACGTCACGGAGAAGATGAAAGCTTGGTTTGGGTTCGGGCCCCTCCCCCGCCCGCAGACTTGGCCCGGGGGATGCCAACGCAGCAGGGCCATCGCTATTTCAGAGCTGGGGAGGGGAACAAATGGTCCACTTAGGCAGCCAGAGCTTGGGGGGGGTCTTCTGGGACCCACCTGCCTGGGGTCCTCGCCCCATTGTGTCTGCTTCCTACCCACCAAGGCCCACGACTCAAGGTCTTTGACTCCAGCCCCTCAAAGACCTTGAGTCGTGGGCCTTGGTGGCCAACAGACACGTGTTGAAGTACTGTGTACAGGGCCTGTGCTGGCAAGGAGGGAAGGGCTGAAGGAGGAGGCGGACCCCCATGGCTCCAGAGGACAGACAGCAGGCTTTGTAAAGGTAAAAGGACGATGGTGTTGAAACAGGATATGTGATGAGGTGGAAAGGTGGCTGAAAGCATTCCAGGCAGAGGGGACAGCGTGTGCAAAGGCCCTGGGGTCGGGACAGGAGCAGCCGGAAGGTGGGGGTGGCTAGAAGGGAGTGATCTGGGAGCAGTCGCAGGGCAAGCAGGATGTGGGCAGTGGGGTCTCTGGGCCTCGTGACCTGGGAGGACGGAGGGTTTTATTCCGAGCGATGGGGAGCTTTGAGCCAGTGGACCGCAGGGTCTGATGTACATTCAGAAGAGCGAGCCCGGGATTTTGGGAGGCCGGGAACCTGGCCTGCCCGGTGGGGCGCACGCATCTGAACCAGCGAAGCAGCCTCGGTTTGGACATTTTTCAGAAGATGAAATGGGAGGGAGATGGTGTCGGTCCGAAGCAGGGGAGGAAGGCAGACATCCTGGAAGAAGCTTGGGCAGGGGCAGAGCGGGGAGAGCCGGTAATGCTTCTGCAGCCCTACGCTCCAGAGGCTGTCGGTCTTGAGAAAGGCCCTGCAGAGAGCTGAGCTCTTGTCTTTCAGGCTGAGTGCATAACTCCTGTATTATGCCAGGGAGGAGAGGGGACACTGAGGCCCAGAGGGGGCCAGGGCCAGGAGGGCAGCACCTGCAGCGTTGCCCTGCACTCCCCACGCCGTTTCCCTACCTGCCCCCTCCTGTAGGGCTGGGTGTGGCGGTCCGGCAGGCGCCTGGCTCTGGCGATCTGGGGGCTCTCGGGGGGCTAGGAAGGAGCAAAAACGACTTTTGAGAAAGCCTGGCGTGGCTTCTGCGTCAATCTGGCCCAGGCGGCTGGAGGACAGATCCAGCCCAGGAGAGGAGCATGCTTGACCCGCTGAGGGGCAGGCCCAGGGTTGCCCCACCTCTGTGCAGGGCCTACTGTGTACTTGCCTGGGGCTCCCCCATCGGCCTTAAGGACCGTCCCCACTATTCAGAGTTGGAAACTGAGGCTTTGATGAGAATGAACCACGCCACCTAGCTGAGTGCAGACTTGTGCCTGGACACAGGACTCTGCTGCCCCCACCTGACCCCATGTCCCAAGTCTCTCTGCGCTGCACACGGAACCTGCAAACAGCAGCCCACCTCCACGGCGCTGGGCTGAGCTCCCCACTCCTGGACGAGCCCAGGAGCGGGAAGCGGCTGGCGGTGAATCTGCTCCCTCCAGCGCTCTGACCAGGAATTCTGGGAGCCTCCATCTCAGTCACAGACTTGAAATCACCACGAGATCGCTCGTGTCAGACCGGGAAACTGAGGCCCAAGTGAGCAAGGTCTCCTGCTTGCCTCACTGCCACCCGTGGAGCCCAGGAGCCCTCTCCCTGACCTGGTGCAGAGTCTCAGGGGCCGCAGGGGGGCTGCAGACACCACCTGATAATCCAACCACCCCCCCAGGGGTCCGCCGTGCCAATTAGTATGCCCGGCATGGGGGCCACACTGCTGCCCCCCCTCCCCTGCACTGGGGCGGCTGGGCCCAGCTGGGATCCGAGCCACCAGGGCCCTCCCTGCGGCGGACCTCACCTGGGCACAGAGAGGCAGAAGGGGCAGCCTGTGCCCCAGTCCTCCCCCACTTGGGCCCTTCTCCGGAGGCCCCCTTGTCCCACCTCACATGACAGGGACCCAGGGGACCATGGCAGGGAGCTCTAAGGGCTCCTGGTGCTCAGAGGCAGTGATGGTGGGGGGGCTCCCTGTCCCTCTCTCAGGTCAAAGGGAGGCTCTCCAGGGAAGGGGCGCGGGGACCTCCAGGGCAGAGGCTGGGAAGCGGGGCTGAGGGGCAGAGGTGTCGGGGTGGGGGCACCACGTGCGGTGACCAGGAGGCTGGAGGGGGCAGTTGCCAAATTCTAGGGGCTCTGGAGGGAGGGTCCTGGACTTGCTAGGGTCAAATGGGACTGAAGGAGTTGAGACTGGGGTCCCACCCAGAGCACCTCTGAGCTGGGCGGGGGCGTCCTTCACTGAGGCTTGGAGAGGGGTCAGAACTAGCCTGGGGGGGGGGCACAGAAAACCTAGCCTGTGCCCTCACACCACCCTGTACCTTCTTGGCGGCAGATCTGCAGCAGGAAAGCTAAGGGGGCTGTATGCAGGGGGCAGCATGAGGAGCTGCCTGGAGGAGGGGGCAGGAGGAAGTAAGCAATAGCATTTTTTCTGGAGAGGGACTTCGTGATGGGGGAAACAGTTTGGGTCAGTCCTGCTTGCCACAAAAGGGCCCAGATGTCCTGCTGGCGGTCCCAGTCGCTTGTCACCTGCTGGGGGCCGGGGGCTGCGGTTACCCAGAATGCCTGGCGACCGCCCCTTCTCCCCAAGCAGGTGGGGAGGGGGGGCGGCAGGGCGCTCGCGGTGGCCTGGGGGGGCGGGGGCGCGGGGTGCGAGGCCTGGAACTTCTCCCGGTCCCCCGGCCCCCCAGCCCCCACCCCCGCGCTGACCCAGCCCCCCTCCTGCTCCCGCCCCTCCCCCACCGCCCCCTCCCCGCGCGGACCGCCGGGCGCCAGGTTCCACGCGGGCGCGGCGGACGACGGCGGGGGCTACACGGTGCAGGTGAGCATCAACGACTACCTGGACATCTACTGCCCGCACTACGGGGCGCCGCTGCCGCCGGCCGAGCGCATGGAGCACTACGTGCTGTACATGGTCAACGGCGAGGGCCACGCCTCCTGCGACCACCGGCAGCGCGGCTTCAAGCGCTGGGAGTGCAACCGGCCCGCGGCGCCCGGGGGGCCGCTCAAGTTCTCCGAGAAGTTCCAGCTCTTCACGCCCTTCTCCCTGGGCTTCGAGTTCCGGCCCGGCCACGAGTACTACTACATCTGTGAGTGCTGGGGGGCACGGGGGAGGGGAGGGGGCGGGGGGCCTGGGGGGAGGGAGGGGGCATGGGGGAGG